>CM076968.1:1449928-1513620 GCA_039105355.1 Benthosema pterotum
GCAAGCCACAGCTCACCGCTCCTTGGAGCTCACCGCTCCAAGAGATGGGTCAAAAGCGGAGAACTAATTTCACTGCGGTAACGTGAGTGACTAATCTGACGACTTTGACTTTGACTTTTTTTACTTACGTCAAATTACGTCATACCCCTTAGGGACCGACCGCTGAACACCGCTGAACACCGAGCACCTTGCACGGATCGCCGTACTTGCGTCTGTTTTGCTCATGCAAAAATATACTGTATGTGTTTTTTAACATTAGATAACCTATTCCACAGACATTTTTAGTCTTTATAAAGTACAGAGTCAGACAAGGTCGCTCACTTCTTTCATGGAAGTTCAAAAGCTTCATGCTTAAAGTTTGTTTAACATTCAAGCAATAGTATTGTAAATTGCATTTACAATATCATCATGCAATTGTAAAATTGCATTCATTCTTTGCCAAGGGGAACCGCAATACTCAATACTGCTATTAATAGCTACAAACTTTTTCTTTATTTTTTTCTCAAAATATTTTTGTTTATTTTGAAAAGTTTCTTTACCAATATTTTATCGGCTTATCAAGGAAGATCGAAATAATTAAATTAGAATGTTTGGTTGAGCAAGGAAGGTGATGCATGATGTATTTCTTTTTACTAGATCACCCTCTTTATTTTTACTTTTAATTTGAAAAATCACTGTACAACTTGGATAAAAGGGGTAAATTTCATTTTTCCCTCAAAATAACTAAAACGCAGCCATTAATGTCTGAACTGCAGGCAAACAAAAGTTAGTACACCCTAACTGAAAATCAAAATTGGTCCCAAAAGGTAAATATTTTGTTTGGCCAACATTATTTTCCAGCACTGCCTTCATCCTCCTGTGTTTGAAGTTCAGCAGAACTTCACCGGTTGCCACTGGAATCATCTCCCACTCCTCCATGGTGACATCATGGAGATGGTGCATGTTGGAGACCTTACGCTCCACCAGCTTCCATTTGAGGGTGTCCCTGCCTGCCTGCCTGCCTGCCTGCCTGTCTCTGCGTGCGCCTCTCTGACTGTCTGTGGCAGCTTTTATTGTGAAGTTATTCGACTTCACACCATGTGACCCAAGCACTTAAGTCGTGGTTCCAATTCCTCCATTGGGCCAAAAACTGTATCATATTGTTGTCTCCACCGAAGGTGGTGACTATAAAACGCCCTCTGTCCGTGCACGTAGCCTGTATGTGCCCTCGATGTGTCTGTGCTCCCGACTATAAAACGCCCTCTATTCCTGCACGTAGCCAGTCTGTGTCCTCGATCTGTCTGTCCTCCCGACTATGACGTCATCATGACGTCATAGCCGGGACGTTGGAGACCTGTGCCCCGTAGGGGCACAACTCTTGTTCTGATCTGTTATGGGTGCTAGAAAATTAGGAAAACAAACCAATATTCAATATTTGATCAGAATCAAACAGCAAAAAACAGTTATTGTCTCCACCGAAGGTGGTGACTATAAAACACCCTCTGTCCGTGCACATAGCCCGTATGTGTCCTCGATCTGTCTGTTATCCCGACTATGACGCCATGATGACGTTATAGTTGACACACTAGGAGGACCCTTGAGGCTCCTGAGATGACGTTAAGTTAGGGGGGCCTGAGCTAGGAGGAGCCCTGAGCTAGAATGAGACTTGAGATGATGTCATAAAGAGTGAGATAGGGAATCCCTGACTTACGAGGATTCGTTAGATGATGACAAAGTTAGGAGCCGGAGGTAGAATGAGCTTTGAGATGACATCATGAAGAGTGAGATGGGGAAGATGACGTCATAGATAGTAGCAGTCCTGAGGTAGGCGGAGTTTGAGGTAGGAGAAGTTTGAGATGACGTCATGATGAGGTCATAGGTAGGAGGTGCTCAGAGATATGTATCCTGACTGGGGATGTAGTCAGGATGATGACGTAATAGTAGGAGGAGCCCTGAGCTAGAAGGAGCCCTGAAGACCCTGAGATGACATCAAAGTAGAGGGACATTTATGTAGTGACTAAGATACATTTACAGTATATATATAATCATGAGTATCATGAGTATTGTCTCTGAGCCCAGACGGTGGAGACCTGTGCCCCATAGGGGCACAACTCTTGTTTAAAATTAAATTCCTACTGTTGATCGGGTTAAACCAAATTACTATCATGGTGTCCAAAAAAATGAAACATTGTGTTGAGTTCATTTGAGGGTTAAAAAATTAGGAGTCCAAACCAAAATTGAATATTGGTTCCAAAACAAACAGAAGAAAACATGCTATTTGAAGTTAATTTCGTACTGTTGATCAGGTTAAGCCAAATTACCATTATGGTGTCCAAAAAATGAAGCATTGGTGAGATTTATTTTAGGGGCTAGAATATTAGGAAACCGAAGCAAACTTGAATATTTGTTCAGAAACAAACATCAAAAAACAGAAAAAAAGTTGTTATTCTAAAGTCAATTCCTAGTCGTTGGTCAGATTATACTAAGGGGCCCAGACTGTGTACTCGCTTTTGTGAGATACTGTATGTATTGGTATTTGTTGTCCAGTTTGACCCACCAGTTTTGGAGATATGGTTTATAAGTAATGTCTTCCAGAAAACGGAGTGGGAAAACAGGCTTCAAAGATTCACTTCTGTGTTAACATGACACCTGGCTACATGTTGGTTAACATACACTAGTATGTAAAGAGTCTACCTGTGTTATTAACTCATTTAGCATTTGGTTTATCATTATAAATCCAACACATTTCCTGGATTCATAAAGATATACCAGTGTGGAGATGCATGTGTCTCTTATAGTCACTTGAACGTCTGAAACACTTGCCGCAATGTCGACAGTAGTACGGTTGCTCTCCACTGTGAATACGCAGGTGTAACTGCAAGTGACTTGACTTATTGAAACGCTTGTCACAATGTTGACAGTGGTACGGTCTTTCCCCAGTATGGATACGCTGGTGTGTGTGCAAGTCACTTGAATTATTGAAACCCTTGCCACAACGTTGACAGTGGTACGATCTTTCCCCGGTGTGGATCCGCTGGTGACTGTGCAAGTAACTTGAAGTACTGAAACCCTTGCCACAATGTTGACAGTGGTACGGTCTTTCCCCAGTATGGATACGCTGGTGTGTGTGCAAGTCACGTAAATGTTTGAAACCCTTGTCACAATGCTGACAGTGGTACGGTCTTTCCCCGCTGTGGACCCGCTGGTGTCGCTGCAGATTAAATAATTTACTGAAACCCTTGCCACAATGTTCACAGGTGTGGGTGGTTATCTTTCCAGTGGATCTCGGCCGGCACATCTTTCCTTCTCCCACCAGAGCGTCATTCTTGCTAATGGTAAACTGATGTTGATGACCCTCAGATTCAGGTATAACTGCACCTCTTTGACAGGCTGCAGACGGGGTCTGTTCCTTCCTCAGTGTTTGGTGGTAGAGGTCGTCGCTGGGGCTCTCCTCTGTGAGTTCCTGGAGGACGGAGGAAACAGGAACGTACGGACGCTCAGAACTAGAGACCTGAGTCTGCACACGTTGGACCTCACTCCTTGCTACAGCGACAGATAGACTCTGATCAGTTGAACTGGACTGCGGCATCGTCTTGAACACTTCTTCCAGCTGAGCTATGTGTGCTTTTACATCAGAAATACTAGTAGTCAGCGAGGATAGGACATGTTTTAGTGCGTCCAGTGCCTTGACAGCCGCCAGGTTGGTGGAAAAGGTTGGTTCTTCTGGGTCCATCTCGCTGAGGGTAACACTAGGGGTAACCACTTCGTTTGGCGAGGTTGAATTACATCAAATTAAAGGCACAATATCGCCGTCTTCCTCTTGTCTGTGTCTCTCTAACTCCAGCCACTCACTCCGACGTTGAAGTGGCCATGGACCTGTGGTCTGACGTCACACAAAACAAAGTGTTGCAGTGGAAGTATCTAGAAATGCAGATTTGCGCAGGTCGTCCATTTTTTGAGCAATCTACGTAGACTATGGAATGGTCACTTGCAATCAATATGATTGCAAAAAAGATACAGTAATCTCCCCCTCACTCATGTATGCAGGGACTTGAACCTGAATTCAAGTCCCTGCATACATGAGTGAGGGGGAGATCCTCTCCCCATATCCTCCGTCGATGCGGAACCAGGTTGGTGAAGGTTGTGCAGGCGTTATATCACATTCGATAATTGACAGAGGGTTGACAAGGAGGTTGAAAATTGTGGGATAAAATAAATATTTTAAACTAGAAAGTGCAAACTTTTGCACGTTGCACACAAGTAGGCCATGACCTACTTGAGCGTGAGCGGAGCAGGCTAATGCTCATGACATTGGCTATAAAGGTCTTTTACCAGACCAGACAGTGGCCTTGTGGTTAGAGTGTCCGCCCTGAAACTGGGTTCGATTCCCGGCCGGGTCATACCAAAGACTGTAAAAGTGGGACCCAATGCCTCCCTGCTTGGCACTCAGCATCAAAGGGATGGACTGGGGGTCAAAATCAGCTAATGATTCCCGAGCACACAGCTCACCGCTCCTTGGAGCGGGTCAAAAGTGGAGAACTAATTTCACTGCGGTAACGTGAGTGACTAATCTGACGACTTTGACTTTGACTTTGACTTTGACTTTTTTTACTTACGTCACATTACGTCATACCCCTTAGGGACCAATCGCTGAACACCGCTGAACACAGAGCACCGTGCACGGATCGCCGTACTTGCGTCTGTTCTGCTCACCCAAGTAAAAATATACTGTATGTGGTTTTTAACATTAGATAACCTATTCCACAGACATTTTTAGTCTTTATAAAGTACAGAGTCAGACAAGGTCGCTCACTTCTTTCATGGAAGTTCAAAAGCTTCATGCTTCATGCTCAAGTTTGTTTAACATTCAAGCAATAGTATTGTAAATTGCATTTACAATATCATCAAGGTAACCCCACTGCAATTGTAAAATTGCATTCATTCTTTGCCAAGGGGACCTCAATACTCAATACTGCTATTATTAGCTACAAACTTTTTTTTATTTTTTTCTCAAAAGATTTTTGTTCATTTTGAAAAGTTTCTTTACCAATCTTTTATCGGCTTATCAAGGAAGATCGAAATAATTAAATTAGAATCTTTGGTTGAGCAAGGAAGGTGATGCATGATGTATTTCTTTTTACTAGATGACCCTCTTTATTTTTACTTTAATTAGAAAAATCACTGTACAACTTGGATAAAAGGGTAAATTTCATTTTTCCCTCAAAATAACTAAAACACAGCCATTAATATCTAAACTGCAGGCAACAAAAGTTAGTACACCCCTAACTGAAAATGTCGAAATTGGTCCCAAAAGGTCAATATTTTGTGTGGCCACCATTATTTTCCAGCACTGCCTTCATCCTCCTGTGTTTGAAGTTCAGCAGAACTTCACCGGTTGCCACTGGAATCATCTCCCACTCCTCCATGGTGACATCATGGAGATGGTGCATGTTGGAGACCTTACGCTCCACCAGCTTCCATTTGAGGGTGTCCCTGCCTGCCTGCCTGCCTGCCTGTCTGTGCGTGCGCCTCCCTGACTGTCTGTGGCTGCTTTTATTGTGAAGTTATTCAACTTCACACCATGTGACCCAAGCACTTAAGTCGTGGTTCCAATTCCTCCATTGGGCCAAAAACTGTATCATATTGTTCTGATCTGTTATGGGTGCTAGAAAATTAGGAAAACAAACCAATATTCAATATTTGATCAGAATCAAACAACAAACAGTTATTTAAAATTAAATTCCTACTGTTGATCGGGTTAAACCAAATTACTATCATGGTGTCCAAAAATGAAGCATTGTGTTGAGTTCATTTGAGGGTTAGAAAATTAGGAAACTGAACCAAAACTCAATATTGGTTCCAAAACAAACAGAAGAAAACATGCTATTTGAAGTTAATTTCGTACTGTTGATCAGGTTAAGCCAAATTACCATTATGGTGTCCAAAAAATGAAGCATTGTTGGGATTTATTTCAGGGGCTAGAATATGAGGAAACCAAAGCAAAATTTAATATTTGTTCAGTAACAAACGTCAAAAAACAGAAAAAGTTGTTATTCTAAAGTCAATTTCCTAGTCGTTGGTCAGATTATACTAAGGGGCCCAGACCGTGTACTCACTTTTGTGAGATACTGCATGTATTGGTATTGGTTGTCCAGTTTGACCCACCAGTTTTGGAGATATGGTTTATAGAGTAATGTCTTCCAGAAAACAGGGGGTGGGGAAACAGGCTTCAAAGATCCACTTCTGTGTTAACATTACACCTGGCTACATGTTGGTTAACATACACTAGTATGTGAAGAGTCTGCCTGTGTTATTAACTCATTTAGCATTTGGTTTACCGTTATAAATCCAACACATTTCCTGGATTCATAAAGATATACCAGTGTGGAGACGCATGTGTCTCTTAAAGTTACCTGAATCACTGAATCTCTTGTCACAACGTTGACAGTGATACGGTTTCACTCCACTATGAATACGCAGGTGGACCTGCAAGTGATTTGACTGATTGAAACGCTTGTCACAATGTTGACAGTGATACGGTCTTTCCCCAGTATGGATACGCAGGTGTCTGTGCAAGCCAATCAATCGACTGTGTGAAACCCTTGTCACAATGCTGACAGTGGTACGGTCTTTCCCCGGTGTGGATCCGCTGGTGTCGCTGCAGACGATTTAATCTACTGAAACCCTTGCCACAATGTTCACAGGTGTGGGTGGTTGTCTTTCCAGTGGATCTCGGCCGGCACATCTTTCCTTCTAATGCCAGAACCTCATTCTTGGTATTGGTAAACTGATGTCGATGACCCTCAGATTCAGGTATAACTGCACCTCTTTGACAGGCTGCAGACGGGGTCTGTTCCTTCCTCTGTGTTTGGTGGTAGAGGTCGTCTCTGGGGCTCTCCTCTGTGAGTTCCTGGAGGACGGAGGAAACAGGAACGTACGGATGCTCAGAACTAGAGACCTGAGTCTGCACACGTTGGACCTCACTCCTTGCTACAGCGACAGATAGACTCTGATCAGTTGAACTGGACTCCGACATCGTCTTGAACACTTCTTCCAGCTGAGCTATGCGTGTTCCATGATTCTGCTTTACATCAGAAATACTAGTAGCCAGAGAGGATAGGACATGTTTTATGATATGATATGATATGAACTTTGTAAAGCGCTTTTCAAAACAGTGTTAGAAAGTGCTGTACAGAATCAGAGAAAACACAAACAGAAGCAATGTACAATAAAATAGAAAGAAAATTTTACAGAAAGAAAAAAAACAAAACAAAAGGAAAAGAAAAAACATTAAAGAATGACAGACATTAGTGAGAGGTTATGGGGTTGTTAAAAAGTACTCCCTAAAAAGATGGGTTTTTAACCTGTTTTTAAAAACAGCTACTGATGGGGCAAGTCTTATGTCTATTGGCAAGGCGTTCCAAAGCTTGGGGGCCCGTGCGGTAAAGGAACGGTCACCGCGGGTGACCATGTTTGTCCGAGGGACAGCTAAAAGGGCCCTGTTTGAGGACCTGAGGTTGCGACCAGAATTTGGCAGGGTCAGCATCTCCCGGATGTAAATGGGAGCCAGTCCATTCAGAGCTTTAAAAGTAATGAGTAAAACTTTAAAATCACATCTGGCACTCACAGGTAGCCAATGTAGTGAAGCTAGAATGGGTGTAATATGATTGCGTTTTTTTGTATTAGTGAGTAGACGGGCGGCAGAGTTCTGTACTAACTGTAATCGGGAAAGGGTTTTTTTGGGTAAGCCAGAGTAAACTGAGTTGCAATAGTCCAGGCGTGAGGAGATGAGGGCGTGAATGACGAGAAATGGTTTAATCTTGGTGATATTTCTGAGCTGAAGGTAGCAGGATTGGACAACAGTAGTGACTTGTTTATTAAAAGAGAGGTCAGAGTCAAAGATCACTCCGAGGTTTCGGGCTGCAGGAGTGACATTTGTGGACAGGGAACCAAAATGTGAGTGAAATGTGGAAGTTTGGCTAGTGGGACCGAATAAAATGATTTCAGTTTTGGTTTGGTTGAGTTGGAGAAAATTCTGAGTCATCCAGTCTTTGATGTCGGAAAGGCAGTCCAAATTGCGTGAAATGTTACCCGCACCTGGTTTTAATGGCATGTAAAGCTGAGTGTCATCTGCATAACAATGGAAATTTATGTTGTGGGATCTGATGATGTTGCCGATTGGGAGCATATAGACACAAAAGAGGAGGGGCCCTAGGATGGAGCCCTGCGGCACCCCACATGTGAAGGGGGCCCGTGAGGAGGAGGCCTCTCCAATAGTGACGGTAACGCTCCTGCCCGTCAGATAGGACGTCAACCAGTCCAGTGCCACGTCCTTGATTCCGGCCCAGTGCTCAAGTCTATTGATTAAAATTGAGTGATCCACGGTATCGAAGGCGGAGCTTAAGTCCAGGAGAAATAGTACCGAGCAGTCCCCGGAGTCAGCGGCAAGGAGCAGGTCATTGGTGACTTTCAGGAGAGTTGTTTCGGTACTGTGTAAGGTGCGAAAACCTGATTGGAATTTTTCAAAAATACTGTTAAAATTCAAGTGCGAAATAAGTTGAATAGAGACTGCTTTTTCTATAACCTTAGACAGGAAGGTTATAGAAAGTGCGTCTGGTGCCTTGATAGACGCCGGGATGGTGGAAAGGGTTGGTTCTTCTGGGTCCATCTCGCTGAGGGTAACAACACTTATTTTGGCAATGTTGAATTATAATATTAAAGACACACTTGCTGTCTCCCTCTTGTCTGTGTCTATCTCCAGTCACTCACACCAACGATGACGTGAAGGTCTCAAGACAATTCGCACGTTATGCAAGCTGGCCATGGATCTGTGGACTGACGTCACACACAACAAAGTGTTGCAGTGCAAGTCTCTAGAAATGCAGATTTGCGCAGGTCGTCCATTTTTTGAGCAATCTACGTAGACTATGGAATGGTCACTTGCAATCATATTGATTGCAGTACATGCAGTAATCATGCAATAATCTCCCCCTCACTCATGTATGCAGAACGCATGAGTTCAAGTCCGTTGCTCTCCCCATGTCCTCCGTAGATGCGGAACCAGGTTGGTGAAGGTTGTGCAGACGTTACATCACATTGGATAATTGACAGAGGGTTGACAGAGAGGTTGCAAAATCGTGGGAAAAAATAAATATTTTAAACTAGAAAGTGCAAACTTTTGCACGTTGCACACAAGTAGGACATGATCTACTTGAGCGTGAGCGGAGTGGGCTAATACTCATGGCATTAGCTATAGAGGTCTTTTACTTACGTCACATTACGTCATAGCCCGAGGGACCGACCTCCGAACACCGAGCACCGTGCACAGATCACCGTACTTGCGCCTGCTCTGCTCACGCAAATAAAAATAGATGTGTTTTTTAACTTTAGATAACATATTCCAAGGATGTTTTTAGTCTTGATAAAGTGAAGAGTTCGAAAAGGTCGCTCACTTCTTTCATGCGAGTTGAAAGAAGTGAGCTGAAGTGGCTGAAGGGAAAGGTGATGACTGGCCAAGCATGTCTCCAGACCTAAACCCAGTTGAGCATCTGTGGGACACCCTCAAATGGAAGCTGGCGAAGCGTAAGGTCTCCAACATCCACCATCTCCATGATGTCACCATGGAGGAGTGGGAGATAATTCCAAGTTGCAACCGCTGAAGTTCTGCTGAACTCGATGCCCAGGAGGATGAAGGCAGTGCTGGAAAATAATGGTGGCCACACAAAATATTTACCTTTGGGACCAATTTTGATGTTTTCACTTAGGGGTGTACTAGCTTCTTTGGCCTGCAGTTTAGACATTAATGGCTTCTTTTTAGTTATTTTGAGGGGAAAATGAAATTTACCCTTTCATCCAAGCTGTACAGTGACTACTTCACATTGTATCAAAATTTCAATTTGTCAGTTTTCCAGCGAAAATATATAATGAGATATTTGGATAAATGGGAGGGGTGTACAGTATCTCAATTTTGTGAGATACTGTATATATTGGTATTGGTTGTCCAGTTTGACTCACCAGTTTTGGATATGGTTTATAGAGTAACGTCTTCCAGAAAACAGCGAGTGGGAAAACAGGCTTCAAAGATTCACTTCGGTGGTAACATTACACCTGGCTACATGTTGAAGCATTCATTTCATATTCAAATGTTGGTTCACATACACTAATATGAAAAGAGTCTACCTGTGCTATTAACTCATTTAGTATTTGATTTATCGTTAGACACCACATTTCCTGGATTCATAAAGATATACCAGTGTGGAGACGCATGTGTCTCCTCAAGTCACCTGATTGTCTGAAACACTTGTCACAATGTCGACAGTAATACGGTTTCTCTCCTCTATGAATACGCAGGTGGACCTGCAAGTGACTTGACTGATTGAAACGCTTGTCACAATGCTGACAGTGGTACGGTCTTTCCCCAGTGTGGATACGCTGGTGTGTGTGCAAGTCACCTGACTGTTTGAAACCCTTGTCACAATGTTGACAGTGGTACGGTCTTTCCCCAGTGTGGATCCGCTGGTGTCTGTGCAAGTTACTTGAATCATTGAAACCCTTGCCACAGTGCTGACAATGGTACGGTCTTTCCCCGATGTGGATCCGCTGGTGAATGTGCAAGTGACTTGAATGATTGAAACCCTTGCCACAGTGCTGACAGTGGTACGGTCTTTCCCCGGTGTGGACCCGCTGGTGTCGCTGCAGATTATTTAATGTACTGAAACCCTTGCCACAATGTTCACAGGTGTGGGTGGTTGTCTTCCCAGTGGATCTCGGCCGGCACATCTTTCCTTCTCCCGCCAGAACCTCATTCTTGGTATTGGTAAACTGATGTCGATGACCCTCAGATTCAGGTATAACTGCACCTCTTTGACAGGCTGCAGACGGGGTCTGTTCCTTCCTCTGTGTTTGGCGGTAGAGGTCGTCGCTGGGGTTCTCCTCTGTGAGTTCCTGGAGGACGGAGGAAGCAGGAACGTTCGGATGCTCAGAACGTGAGACCTGAGTCTGCACACGTTGGACCTCACTCCTTGCTACAGCGACAGATAGACTCTGATCAGTTGAACTGGACTCCGACATTGTCTTGAACACTTCTTTCAGCTGAGCTATGCGTGTTCCGTGATTCTGCTCCAGCGCCTTGATAGATGCCAGGATGGTGGAAAGGGTTGGTTCTTCTGGGTCCATCTCGCTGAGGGTAACAACACTTATTTTCGCAATGTTGAATTATGAAATTAAAGGCACACACTTGCTGTCTCCCTCTTGTCTGTGTCTATCTCCAGTCAATCACACCGACGTTGAAGTGAAGGTCTCGAGACAATTCACATGTTATGCAAGCTGGCCATGGATCTGTGGTCTGACGTCACACACAACAAAGTGTTGCAGTGCAAGTCTCTAGCAATGCAGATTTGTGTCCCAGCACCACCCAGGTTGAGTCTTTGAGGAAATTCTCATTTTTGTTTTATCATGTCATGTGAAAGCAGAGAGTCATAGCTACAATTTGACATATTGGTTGTGCAATTTGACCCACCAGTTTTTGAGATATGGTTTATAGAGTAATGTCTTGCAGAGAAACAGGAATTTGAGAATTTGGCTTTTAAAGATGTAGTTCTTGGTCTGGGCATTGAGGGGGGCGCTGTTTCCTCTTCTTTGCTGAACAGTTGAACAGTTTGGGCATGGGAACACCTCCTCAATACTGGGGGGGCATTGTTGAGTCAAGGTGTTTGAATAGTAGCCTAATAATAGTAGCTAAAATGAATATAGTAATACATTTCGCCTTTATACGGCTATTTTTACTTTAAAAGGATACTTATACATAGTAACCATTATACAAGTGTACATGGTGAAACACAACTCTATTGTCGTGAAGTTGTGTTTCACCATGCTAATGTTTTTTTTTTCCCCCAGACCTCCATTTCTAGGAAAAAAGGTATATTGACAGTAACAGAAAATGGGTAGAATTCCCCTTTAACTAGTGTCCATTCATACAGTGGTTAATGCATATTAAATTAAGTATTTGCTTTTGTTGTATTGATCTAGTGGTTCACAATGTGTTAATGTCCCACTTTCAAGAAGGTGACAATGGCCAGAGCCTATCCCAGATGTTCACAACAACAACAGCTTCTCTTGTTCCAAAATGTTTAAAACGTAATCTATTAAACAACATAACGTGGTTAATGTTCATAATGTACTGCACTTTGGTTCTTATTAAGTCTACAAATAACGCGACTCTTATTTTTATTATTTACCGCGGGTATGTTGTATAAACTTGTATTGAGAATGGGTCAACAAATAAAGACAAGTCCTGGACCGAAAGTAGGTCTATGCAGAAATGCATTGAACTCAGCAACGGTCCACCTAGATCTCTTTATTTTAGATCGTTTTGTAGTAATAATAAAAGATAAACATCCAGAGACTTTAGTTGTTTGTCTTATTTGCGCCGCCCTCGTTGTACAGAACGTATTTCCAACTCCAACTTGACTCTCTTCTCTCTCCGTCTGTTCTCTGTTGTTGCCAAGTATTTGGAGAGAAGTAAGCCAATAACGCCAAAAAGTCCAATATTATTGTATAGTTGAAAAATACTACTAGGCATCCGGGTTTTTATAGTTAACTAAAACTAACGAAAAAACGATAACTTTTTTCTTAAAGATGAACTTTCAGGTTAAACCCTACTTTTCAATAATAGATAGTGTAACACGGGTGGTATTTGATTTAGATATATATTTTTCCCATGTTAAGCTGGAAATGCCACTTCCAGGGCTTCGAAAATGGCCGTTCCACGCGCACGTGAACGCGCAGTATCTAGGTAGGCTATCAGCGGCGTGACGTCACGATCGGTACGCCCCCATCACCTACCAGTAGTAAACAACATCATTTGACTGGCGCGGTATTTAAAGATGGACGCTGAGCAAGAGCGTGGATTTAACAACAACAACAATGACAGAGACTATGATGGACCCGTTCCATACAACTTTGAGCCTGTGAGACAACAGAATGCCGCGATGGTGAGAGCTGTACCTCGATATCGCCAGGAGATGGAGACATGGGCTCAGTCCAACCAGTGGCGATTTGGGACGACAGACTGGTACGTAACTTACACCGCTATATTGAACTACCGTTGTGAATGCAGTGAACAGCCTAGCCTACGTGGCTGCGATATATTCATATCATACATAAAGATAAAACAAGCTAATTCTGTTGCTAACAGGGGTCCTCGTCCAAGGGATCCCCAGCTAAGTGATAGTTTGGAACCAAATGGACCCTTATGGGTCTGTAAGTGTATACAAATGCAACCAAGTAGAGCCTTATGGATCTGCCCCATTGAGGTTACAATGCAACCAAATGGACCCCAATAGGTTCATTTGTACACTCTTGAGTTGATTTTACAGAGATAAATGGCATAAATGGAGGTACCTATGCATCAAATTGGGGATCATTGAAATTGAACAAGCTGGGAAATGATAATCCATTGTTCCATTTGTATACTGAAGTTTGTTTTTACAGTAATCTCTAAAATATTCTTATGGGGGACCCTTCATGGCATGCTTTTTCAAAGGGGGGGGGGGGGGGGGGGGGGGGGGGATTGGCGGGTCCACAGTGTGCCAAATTAGGGTCCTTGACATGAAAGAGGAACCAGTAGGCTAAATACAGCAACTGATTCTCAGCCTCTTTTGCATTTCAAGGACCACCAGCTTGATCAGATTTTTGAACTTTTCTTGAACTTGTGCATGCGGCATTTTTTTCTTTATCATTGAATTCAGGTGCACGTGTGGAAAGTGCCAGCCCATGCCCACGGCCCTAGAAAGTTTTTGCTGCAGAGAGAGAGAGCCGTTCTGGAAGTTGGTGGAGGACTTAGAGCCCAGACCCGACATCTCCTGCCTCACACTCCATCCTGGATTTGAAGGCTGCTGCCTGAATCCGTTTGTGCTAAAGATAGCATATTTGGCTTACCGTCAGGAGCATGGACCACTCAACCTCACCACATCAGAGTAAGTTATACACTGTTAATTGAATAGGTCTACTGCCACGCTATTATACCTTGTATATCCCCTTGCAGGATAATAAAGCATAATCAATCTCTCTTACAGCCAGTATCGTTACACGGCCTATCGCCAGATGACCCGGTGGACCTATGGCGTGCTTGGCAGAGAAAACAGGAAGATCTTACCTGCATGTGTGGTTCATGCAATAAGAAACCACTTTCCAGAAGAGTCTGGAACCTACAAAGGCTTTCAATGGCCAGACATGAATGCTGAATAAAATTATTTAATTCAATTTACAGTATTATTTTCTTTTCATTTGGTCGTTATTGTCAAGAGTGTGATATACCAAGGCAGTGGTTTGCAATCAGTGGTCCTTGAGGGTTCCAGTTGGTCCCCAGCTAAATGATGGAATGATTAGTTAACCACATGTAACTCTTGAGCATAAAAAAATGAAACTAGAACCTTGCAGGTCCATTTTGTTTCATGATTACACTCAAGCGTTAAGATATTCATCTGATTTAAACCACTTAATTCAACACAACTAGAGAATGAGGAAAATTAATGGTCATTTTGATCTGTTTGTTTTGTTTGAAATCCAGCCTGGAAGTGTGGACAAAAACAAAATAAATCTTAGGTTTTGGAGTCTGTGGGGAAAAAATATCAAATAGTGGTCCGTCGTTCAAATGTTTTATAGTGGGCCCTGCAATTTTGCAGTTAAAGCATAACAAAGTCAAATAACCATGCAGGGTTTGATCAGTTTTTGACCAAATGATTCTCATTTACTCACTCTCCATGTAAAGCATGTCTAGTATAGCCAACATTGATTTTTTTTTTCTACCTGTCAAATAGTAAAGTAGGATACATGTATACAGAGGTGCCATTCACATCAAGCTGCTTAAAGTAGTTACCATAACAGGGGAAACAGATTTGAAAACATTTAATGTGAGCAGTGTTGGGCAGTAGCTAATGACATTTTCCAGCAAGAGTAATCTAAAGATACTACTGCCAAAACACGCCTCATTACTTATTACAAATGAGTTTGTTGCTGCAAGCAAAATGGATTAGAAGCTAGCAACAGATGTGCAGTAGTTTGTAGATTGTAATCCATGGCAGCATTCTGCACACATGAACTACTAGTTGTCACTAAGCAGATTGTGATGCATCTATTCTTTTACGGGTGAGAGGGGGGAACTTGGGTAATAAAGTAACATGCAACATTACACTTCATGCTGCGATTCGATCCGATATATCAATATCTCATTTTTTTTGGTTTCATTTGTACACCCTCAGGAAAAAGGACCTAAAATAAAAATCATTAACAAACAACTTGATGATGTCATCAAGTTGTGTTTCATCATGTTAATTGTTTCTTTCAGAATGTTGAAAATGTTTCGAATTCCCGTTATGACAAGTTCAATCAACTAGAACATTTTAAACAATATAGTTAAGAAAAAACAATCATACACATCAATGCAGCCTGATATCAGTCAGTCTTTCTGACATGAACAAATTAATGAATAGAGCCTACATACATGTATATAAAAAAAAAAATCGTTTTTGAACGTGGCAATATCATTTTGATATCATGGCATAAATAAATGTGATATATTGGCATATTTATTTTTTGCCCACCCCTAGTCATAAGAAAGTAAAGATATTACTCTCCTGATTAATATTGCCCAACACGAGAGAGAGCGAGAGCTGAGTTTGTATAACCTGGCTGTCAGATTGCGGTAGTATTGAGTTCACAAGTTCCGTCCTCCTACCTTGATCTGGGAACTCTCAAACAAACTATGTTGGGCAACAGCAGAACAAAAATATATACACAAATTAGGAGTTGTAGCATTGTTATGTTGTTTACACATTAGTGCAGTGGCACAGTTTCAGTATGTCATCAGTCTCCTGTTGACTGGCAGCATTGTGACTGGAGTGCATTGGGTCTGCCCCAGTGTTTCCAGATCGGATCAGTAGAAGGAACACACTGCTGCCCCCAGATGGCGGAGTCAGGTTAGAGTTAGTACTCCACATGGCCAGAACAAAAACGGGATGTGTGTGCCTGGTACCGAGACACAGCTTCGGTCTTGTCCACCTGCTGGAACGTCTGTGCAACTGGGGCAGGTGCAGCTGTGGCCAAACGTTCACTGAGCGCTCTCAAAGCAGTCGGGCTCCTGGCATACTGCTCCTTCAAAGAGGCCATCAGTTCAACTGCATAGTCTGGAGAGAAGAGAATAACATTAGAGACAGGGTTTGACACTAAGGTCTCAGGAGCACTGCCTGTTGTGCAAGAAGAGGTCACGTACTTGCCCAAAGGTCAAATGACCTCTTGAGAAAAAAAGTTGTCCATTATTAAGGTTATAGTTAAAATATGTAAAACAAAAACATGCTGTTCAATTGAACTTTGTATTGTTTTATGAAAAAAAGCACTTGCATATAGAGAGGATCATTCAAGCTTACATACACTTGCATTGTTGGTGAGTTCAATGAAATAAAGTAAAGTTGATACTCCAATGAAAAGGTAATTGAACACATACCATAAGATGGCTTCTCTTTGATGGGATGCACAACGGGTTCCCCTTTACGGAACCTAGGGTAGGCCACCGAGTAACGTGGTGTGCCAACAGCTGTAGTAGCCTGTGGTCTGTTCCCGTTGTGGTTGTAATGCATAGCAGCCAACAGGAGCCTGTGGGAAGGAGCATAGTATGATATAATCAAATATAGCCTCAGTCCCATACTCATCTGCAAAGACAAAAGCCTGGTCACAATTTAAGGCAGAGAGTCCATCAGTGGAGGTTTTCCATCAGAACATCTGTCAGATGTATCCCCCGATTTGGCACTACTTCCAACCCCCCAACTTCCACTGATAGAGCTCACCCAGCGTGGTCAAATGAGGATGAGAATAGTTACCAGTCCTCCAAAAATAAACAAAAAAGATCATCACACCATTTTTATTCTTAAACACATTTACTTTATCATCATGGAATATAAATAATGAAATTTCACATTCAGTATGTGACGCTGAAATCAAATTCTAGAACACCTTAATAGATGGACTGTACCTGCTATGCATTCCCAAGTAGGAAAATCCAGTGTGCTTGGGGCAGAACTTTATCACCAGGCTATGAAACGCCTCTAGTGAATAAGTCTGCGTTTTCGGTGACAGCTGACGGACGTCATTTATGAAGGTCTTCTTTGTGGTCAACTCCTCCAGTCTCACAGCTGCTGTAGAACCTGCACAGAATTACACCAAGGATGTTTCAATCTCCTCCTGATCATATGTATATGCTTGTGTGTATACACTACCGTTCAAATGTTTTGGGTCACCCAGACAATTTAGTTTTCCATAAAAAGATGCTCCCCATATGGGCTGTGATTTGGCCTAGCCTTGAATGTCATTGGAGTCACTAGAGGACTCCAGTGACGTTCAGGAATAGGCCAAATCACAGCCCATATGGGGAGGAACTTTTGAAATAATAAAACTATAGCTAACCTATTCTGGGACAGATCTGACTAGTTATGATTGAATGAAGTTAGTCTGGCCTCAATCAAACTCTGATTTATCCAGGGACGTCAGTTTTTAGTGGACAGGATGTGTGCTTGTTGTTTTGAAAAAGTTTAAGCACACCTGCAACTAACACACACATCATGAGCATATTTGTTTACATTCCTGGGTGATAAAATACCTGGCTCGAGCCACTCCTTGTTTCTAGCGTCTCCTTCCAAGTCACCATGCTGACAGACGGGGAAAGCTGGAGTGTTGTGCTCGTGGATGTCTTGCACGTGGTTGACAAGACTCCTCCACTTTGCCTCCATCATGTCAGCATTGCCACTTGGAGTAGACGCTGCTGTCCAATAGAGGTGGTTCACCAAAGAACGCTGCCATAACTTCACCTCCTCGCAGCCACGCTCTCTGGACAGCGCATCCAACTGCTTATTTAGGGCTGTTGACATGAACATGCACAGCACACACACAATCCATTGACTACTGTGATGCTATGTAGGTTTCTCTTGACTTCCTGTAGATACACGTTACATTACTTACATTTGCCGACATGCCAAATGTCAAAGAAGTGCAGAGTTCCGTCCTTGCACAAGTCATCCCTGACCCATTTTGCAACCTGCAGAATTGATTAAGTTATACAGACACATGGCAGAGTTTATGAATTCACAACCAAGTAAAGTATTCAAGTATTTATACAAAGTTTGTGCGTTTGTGTGTGCGCGCGCGCACGTGCATGTGAGAGACTTGTACCTGTCTGTTTCTGTCCGTGACGAGGACTGCAACTTTCAAGTCCTGCTCTTTCAGGAACTTGATGCTCCGTTGTAAGCCCTCAATCTCACACCAGTTGCTGTTGCGGACTTCTGAACTCTGTAGCATCAGACAAACCAAAGGTGACATGCTGAAGAATATAGCCAAATACATTTAGCAGAAAGTATTAAAAACAAGAGGCATAAATTAGATCAGACATGCCTGCACTAACTGAAGGTCAACTAGTTTATTCAGCCGATCATCAATAAGGCTGTATGAGCCATACTTGGCACAGTGCCCTGGACTGTCGGACCTGTAAAAAACACCAGACAAGAAGAAAATCTGTCAAGTTTTCAAATTATGGATACATTCCCAAATGATGTTGTACTCTAATGAATATTCAAGGGTTCATGCTAACCAACCTGCAGTCCCCAGATAGAATCAAGCCTCCGTCCATCGCCTTCAACTCCCTGATGATGTCGGCTTGCTGGCTCTGCCAGGCCTGACTGATTGTGGGGACTGTGTAATAGCGCTGATGGCGGAAGTATGTGTTTGAACTGATGCACTGGAGGCCAAACAGCTTCAGCATCCTTAATGTTTGTTGAGGCATACAACCTGCAAAGTGGATAGCACCACTCAGCTGCAGGTTGCATGCCGGCATGTTGCGGTGAAGGAAGGGCTGATTTTGCCATGGCCTCTTGAACCCACAGGCTGAACAAACCTGTGGGATTATATATTCAAATAATCTGTGTTGTGCCGTCTCAGTGTACTCTTTTATTGCTGCGCAATAATGTGAGAAAACATACAACATTAACTTTGTACAGGTGCAGGATAAAAACATTACCTGTTGGATTTTTATAAATGTCCCCTCCTGTCTCTGTATGATGCCTTGAGTGGCCTCAGAACAGATCGGACAAGTAGCAAAGAGCATCATCAGCTGGCTGTGGCAGACAACATACTTGTCGATGATGCTGAGAAAATAAGACAAAATAAAAGCAACAGTTCAATCAGTATCATGATATTCATAGCATGAACTGATTAGCGTATATGTGAAGTGTATCTTACCAAGGGGAAGAGAGTGGTTCAGGATCTGACACGTCAGAGCTGTCAGAGAAGAGCTCATCTTCAGGCCCTGGAACCCAATCCTCATCAACTTGGTTTGGTGCTGAAATGATTTGTTGATTCATCGATTAGTTGATCAATATAACACATTTGGATTTTACAAGCAATTCATATTAATATGCCCTTAATAAATAGTTCAAAATCACTTACCTGACTGCTCACTGCCACTCTGAGAACTCTGAGTGCATTGGCTCTGCTGGCTCGAACTCTCCGCAAAACCTGAAATGTCTGTCTGGGTTTCAACAGACACCATTTTCGGTGCTGCCTGTGTTCCCATGGACAGCATTTGCGGGAATACCTGGATACCTGTATAAACATAAATGAAAAATAACCATCAGCCATTGACACTAAGGCAGGTAAATAAAACTTTCAAGCAGGTGGAATCTGCTTTCAGACTTTCAGACGATACAACCAACTGTAAACACAATACATATATATCTGTCTAAACACCTGCGTGTGACCAGAGCATTCTTTACCTATAATGTGCTGAAGTATGCTAATCTATAAGTGTAACACACTAAATTGCAAAAGTGTGCTGCTTCCTTCATGGAGACCAGAGCCTGAGTGAGTGAGAATGTTTGCACCACCTGCGTTTCATAACATGCAATCAATTAATGTAGTACTACTGATAGACGGAGAACTTGGTTCTGCCAGAAAAGCTGTCATTACCACATCATGTTTTCTGTTTGTTTGTTTTTTTAGCCTTGTATGAAATATATTGTTTTTATGTATTAATTATGTTTCATGAATCATGATTAATTATGCCACATTCATTTATGATCATGATTTTTTTGTTATTTTAGCCATTTTAGTATTTTATTGTAAGCATTTTAATATCAGCAGTTACAGCTAGCACTTTACACTGGGTGATTTACCTTTCAGGCAAGTGGGCATAAGCCCATGGACCATTCTAAAACATGCAGAGCAAATGAAAACATACCCAAAGAACGGTGTGGTTTCCGGACGCTACACTGAGTAGATTTATGGCCCGTAGATTCCCTGTATGGCTCACAGGGTGGAACAGAGTCGGTGACAGGAAGATCCTCCTCCTGAACCTCCTCCTGCAACATAGGCTCCTCCACACCAGGACCTCCAGAGAGGCTTTGAAGTGTCTGTTGTAAACAATAAGAAAATTAATTAGAGCAGCACTCTAATCAGCATATACATCATCCATTATCGCCAATCACAATTGGAGTGCTCAGTGTTCACTTTCTTGGGGGCATTGGGGTAATTTTGTTGAAAGGGCTAGGATCTAATGTTAGCCTTTTGAATATCACACAATTATTCTGAAATATCAAACATAAATTAGTCTCAGTGGTTTAGTCTTAGTCTGCAGGTCTTTATATTTGGAGCTCTGGACCAGAGCTAGTTTGTGCTCGCAAGGCCCCTGACTAATCACACCTCAATACAGGCATGCATGCACACACGCTCTCACACACACGTTCTAGTTTTGTCACTTTATACATTTTAGATTATTATAGTTTATAATATCTTCAATTTATAATTACCGTAGGTTTGTTATAGTTATCTAGCACTTTGTTGAATTCATCTGTTGCACTATTGTTACTTGACTTCAATGTACATGTACAAAGTACATGACCTAGATATTATGACTTGCTCTCCTGAAATGGTATGCAGGGCATAATGCAGAAATGACATCATTTCAAGCTGTGATGTATGTACTGTAGGCTAAATGGAATCTTGCCATTGTGGATATAGTTGGAACATCTCTTCCAACACGTGCAATGTATTGCAGTGTATCTTCCTCAGACCATTTCATCCCATTGATAGCACTGAATCACAATCTCTTTGACACCAGGGTCCACCATTTATTCGGCCTTTGAGCCACGGCCCACCATCTGAGGACATTTTAGCCCCACAGACTCAAAACTAAAGATTTATTTTGCTTTTGTCACAAACCAAAAACCAAGCAGTCAAACATACAGATCAAAATGACCATTAATCTTCTACATTCTCTAGTTTTGTAGACTTTTAACTCTTGAGTGTAAAATGAAACCAAATGGACCCGCAAGGTTAATTTGGTTTCATTTTTACACTGTCAACTCTCCACCAATTACCAGGGGACCACCTGGAACTCTCTAGAGCAGGGGTTTTCAACCTTTTTGATCCCAGGGACCACTATTTGTTCAGCATTTGAGCCACGGACCACTACTTACGGACATTTTAGCCCCACAGACCCCAAAACTAAAGATTTCTCTTGCTATTGTCCACAATTCCAGGCTGGATTGGGGAAATTACCATACAGATAAAAAATGACTTTTCAGGAGATGTTAAAATGAGTGTAAAAATGAAACCAAATGGACCCGCAAGGGTCCATTTGGTTTCATTTTTATGTTCTCAAGAGTTACATCTGGTTAACCAACTTAGCTGGGGACAACCTGGAACCCTCTCAGGGACCACTGGTGGTCCTCGGACCACCTGTTGAAAACCGCTGGTTTAGGCTGCGGCATAGCCTACTGTAAATATATTTATATACAACATATTCATTTGAAACCCGTTACTTGCCATAATCCATAGCGCGATAATGTTATATAAACACGACAAAGATTCCGAGCTGATCGCCGTCTCCTACTGTTATTATTTGTCCCAAAATGATTCGTATAATCCAGGGGTTTTCAACTTTTTTGACTCCAGGGCCCACCACTTATTCAGCATTTGAGCTACGGACCACCATTCGATTACATTTTCACACCAAAGACCTAAAATTAAAGAATTCTTCTGTGCACTTCTTGAGACTGTGAAAATGAAACCAAATGGACCCGCAAGGGTCCATTTGGTTTCATTTTGACACTCTCAAGAGTTACATCTGGTTAACCAACTTTCCATAATTTAGCCTGGGGACCACCTGTTGAAAACCCCTGCTCTAGAGGACCACTGGTGGTCCCCGGACCACCTGTTGAAAACCCCTGCTCTAGAGGACCACTGGTGGTCCCCGAATCACTGGTTGAAAACCAATGATGTTACCTTTCATTGGGTTGGCAGGATGCACATTTGGGTGGGCTGTGCCCACCCCTGCCCCCCTCTACATCCGGCCCTGATGCCAACCTAACGTTTACAGTTATACACATGCTGCCACGCACGTAGAATTATTTTTCGCGGCGGGGGGTGCTAACAGCCTGCTAAGCTAACGTTGATGTTTACAATTAGACACATACCCGAGCCAGTCCAAGTTTGAGTTGAGCTGTTGATCCTCTTGAAGTGGAAGCTTCAGCAGCTTGACTTTGAGGCTGGATCGACGGAACAGCACCCGAAATAAGTCTCACTTGACTCAAAGACCTGAATCCCATTCGGTGCTCCATGAGGTCTCCCTGTATGTAGTCATCCTCTTTGAAATGTTCGCTGCACAAACATGAGTGGACTTTTACAGATGACGCCGTGAAATCTGCTCGTTTCACCTGCACAAACCTCACCCATGCTCTGAAGGCGGGTGTGCCTCTTTTCGGGAAAAAGTGCGTTCTATGCCCAGAAATGGTGGAGTTTGAGCATCCAGCGCAAGCACAGATGTTCACCATCTTGATTCTAATACATAAACCACGTTGTGAAAAAGTAATAGAGACAAAAAAACACGACCACCGAACTTTCACCGAACCGGACTCGTGACAAGAAGCGGGAAGATGCTAGTAGCAGTACTGCCAGGCAGCGCCCTCTGCTGCACGGGATACCGATCGTGACGTCACACTCGCAAGCGCGTGCACAATAGTTCTGATACGTGCGTGTGCCTGGGCTGACAGCTCCAGTCAAGAAAAATAGTTATAAAATCGTCAAAACTGGATCAATTTTCATAATTCTTTTTTTATTTTGATGCTAGCCAAATTCCCCGTGGCCCAAAGTAATATTAATCAGTATATGAAACCTGCATGTTCATCTTTAAAGTAAAAACTAGTAGGAAAAAAAACAATTAAAACTAAAGTAGAATGAAAAAGCCATAACTATAATAACCCTGCTAGGCACATGTACTGTATGTCTATAATTAATAGTATGCTGTGCAGGAATGCCAACAGTAGCCTACTACAGTTTAATTGTTATGGACATTGAGTACATTGGCCAATTTGCAGGTACTTACTCCACGTTTTTTTTTAGATAACCATCCCCACAGTCCATTGTTTGTATGCATGAATGGAACAACAACAATAATTGTGATGCATTATCATTATAAATACTATGTATCTAGGGTGATTTTTTGCCATTATTATACAATCACACATAGTAGTCACCAGAAACAGATGAGGATAATATCCAATAAAATGTTGGTTAACATGGACGGAAAACAAGCCAACAAGCCAACATGGCAACCCTTTGTCTGTTTCCTCTGAGAATAGTGACGTAGTTCCGGCTCTAAAAAAACGCCACGAAGAAGAAGCCAATGTTTTGATATTTTATACATGGATTTACTAACAGAACGTCGCTACTAATAGGTTATGTGGAATGCCACCTGGCTGTTATTTGAGCTCAAAATCACGCGAAGTCCGCGTTCTGTTGATGACGGCGGGCATCGCATATTTACAGAACTAGAGGCACTTATCAGATTACAACCGTTAGCATTTTAAGCTAATTAAGCTAACGGCCCGATCGCGGCCCGGAGGAATGAGGTAATAATGGTCAGAACTGTCATTACAGTTCACATTAATTCAATTATAACATGTTTACACTGCGTTTTAAGGTCTAACATTCACCTCATGTATGCTTTAGTATGAAACAACTAATAAAGTTGCTTCAGGTCATTTTTCACAGAAAATAAAAAATAAGAGAAAATCAAGTTTAGACCCCTCTACTGACAACTTCATTTCCCCGAGATGACTCAACGTGGGTGGGGTTTAGTCACATTTGTTCAGGTCGTCCATTTTTGAAGCAGTTTACATTGATTATGGAATGGTCACTTGAAATCTTGCAATTAATAGGCTATGGCCTACTTGAGCATGAGCAGAGCTGGCCAATACTCATGGCATTAGCTATAAAGGTCTTTTACTTATGTCACATTACGTCATACCCCGAGGGACCGACCTCCAAACACCGAGCACCGTGCACAGATCGCCGTACTTGCGCCTGCTCTGCTCACGCAAATAAAAATAGATGTGTTTTTTAACTTTAGTTAACCTATTCCAAGGATGTTTTTAGTGTTGATAAAGTGCAGAGTATGAGGTCACTCAATTCTTTCATGCGAGTTGAAAGAAGTGAGCTGAAGTGGCTGAAGGTAAAGGTGATGACTGGCCAAGCATGTCTCCAGACCTAAACCCAGTTGAGCATCTGTGGGACACCCTCAAATGGAAGCTGGTGGAGCATAAGGTCTCCAACATCCACCATCTCCATGATGTCATCATGGAGGAGTGGGAGATGATTCCAAGTGGCAACCGGTTATATTAGTTATATTGAGGGTAAAATGAAATTTACCCTTTCATCCAAGCTGCAGACTGACTACTTCACATTGTGTCAAAATTTCATTTTGTCAGTTTTCCAGGGAAAATATATAATGAAATATTTGGTGAAATGGGAGGAGTGTACAGTATCTCAATTTCGTGATATACTGTATACATTGGTATTGGTTGTCCAGTTTGACCCACCAGTTTTGGAGATATGGTTTATAGAGTAATGTCTTCCAGAAAACAGCAAGTGGTTCAACAGGCTTGAAAGATTCACTTCGGTGGTAACATTACACCTGGCTACATGTTGAAGCATTCATTTCATATTTAAATGTTGGTTCGCATACACTAGTATGTAAAGAGTCTACCTGTGTTATTAACTCATTTAGCATTTGATTTATTGTTATAAATCCAACACATTTCCTGGATTCATAAAGATATACCAGTGTGGAGACGCATGTGTTTCCTCAAGTCACTTGATTGTCTGAAACACTTGCCGCAATGTCGACAGTAGTACGGTTTCTCTCCACTGTGAATACGCAGGTGGACCTGCAAGTGACTTGACTGCTTGAAACGCTTGTCACAATGTTGACAGTGATACGGTCTTTCCCCAGTATGGATCCGCTGGTGACTGTGCAAGTGACTTAAACAACTGAAACCCATGCCACAATGCTGACAGTGGTACGGTCTTTCCCCGGTGTGGATCCGCTGGTGTGTCTGCAGATTAAATAATTTACTGAAACCCTTGCCACAATGTTCACAGGTGTGGGTGGTTATCTTTCCAGTGGATCTCGGCCGGCACATCTTTCCTTCTCGCGCCAGAACCTCATTCTTGGTATTGATAAACTGATGTTGATGGCGCTTAGATTCAGGTATAACTGCACCTCTTTGACAGGCTGCAGACGGGGTCTGTTCCTTCCTCTGTGTTTGGCGGTAGAGGTCGTCGCTGGGGCTCTCCTCTGTGAGTTCCTGGTGGACGGAGGAAACAGGAACGTACGGATGCTCAGAACTAGAGACCTGATTCTGCACACGTTGGACCTCACTCCTTGCTACAGCTACAGATAGACTCTCATCAGATGAACTGGACTCCGATAACGTCTTGAACACTTCTTCCAGCTGAGCTATGCGTGTTCCGTGATTCTGCTTTACATCAGAAATACTAGTAGCCAGAGAGGATAGGACATGTTTTAGCGTGTCCAGCGCCTTGACAGCCTTCAGGATGGTGGAAAGGGTTGGTTCTTCTGGGTCCATCTCGCTGAGGGTAACAACACTTATTTTGGCAATGTTGAAATATATGACATTAAAGGCACAATATTGCTGTCTCCCTCTTGTCTGTGTCTATCTCCAGTCACTCACACCAACGTTGAAGTGAAGGTCTCATGACAATTCGCACATTATGCAAGCTGGCCATGGATCTGTGGTCTGTCACACACAACAGTGTGTTGCAGTGCAAGTCTCTAGAAATGCAGTTTTGCGCAGGTTTACATCGACTATGGAATGCTCACTTGCAATTTTGCAATCAATAGGCCATGGCCTACTTGAGCGTGAGCAAAGCTGGCCAATACTTATGACATTAGCTATAGAGGTCTTTTACTTATGTCACATTACGTCATACCCCGAGGGACCGACCTCCGCACACCGAGCACCGTGCACAGATCGCCGTACTCGCGCCCGCTCTGCTCACGCAAATAAAAATAGATGTGGTTCTTAACTTTAGATAACCTATTCCAAGGATGTTTTTAGTGTTGATAAAGTGGAGAGTACGAGAATGTCGCTCACTTCTTTCATGCGAGTTGAAAGAAGTGAGCTGAAGTGGCTGAAGGTAAAGGTGATGGACTGGCCAAGCATGTCTCCAGACCTAAACCCAGTTGAGCATCTGTGGGACACCCTCTAATGGAAGCTGGTGGAGCGTAAGGTCTCCAACATCCACCATCTCCATGATGTCACCATGGAGGAGTGGGAGATGATTCCAAGTGGCAACCGGTGAAGTTCTGCTGAACTCGATGCCCAGGAGGATGAAGGCAGTGCTGGAAAATAATGGTGGCCACACAAAATATTTACCTTTGCGACCAATTTGGACGTTTTCACTTAGGGGTGTACTAGCTTCTTTGGCCTGCAGTTTAGACATTAATGGCTTCTTTTCAGTTATTTTGAGGGGAAAAAATGAAACTTACCCTTTCATCCAAGCTGTACAGTGACTACTTCACATTGTATCAAAATTTCATTTTATCAGTTTTCCAGGGAAAATATATAATGAAATATATGGAGAAATGGGAGGGGTGTACAGTATCTCAATTTCGTCAGATACTGTATATATTGGTGTTGGTTGTCCAGTTTGACCCACCAGTTTTGGAGATATGGTTTATAGAGTAATGTCTTCCAGAAAACAGCGAGTGGGAAAACAGGCTTCAAAGATTCACTTCGGTTGTAACATTACACCTGGCTACATGTTGAAGCATTCATTTCACATTTAAATGTTGGTTCGCATACTCTAGTATGTAAAGAGTCTACCTGTGTTATTAACCCATTTAGTATTTGATTTATCGTTAGACATCACATTTCCTGGATTCATAAAAAGTGTAGACGGCGCATGTGTTTCCTCAAGTCACTTGATTGTCTGAAACCCTTGTCGCAATGACGACAGTAATACGGTTTCTCTCCACTATGAATACGCAGGTGTATCTGCAAGTGACTTGACTGATTGAAACGCTTGTCACAATGTTGACAGTGGTACGGTCTTTCCCCAGTATGGATACGCTGGTGTGTGTGCAAGTCACTTGAATGATTGAAACCTTTGCCACAACGTTGACAGTGGTACGGTCTTTCCCCAGTATGGATACGCAGGTGACTGTGCAAGTGACTTGAACAACTGAAACTCTTGCCACAGTGCTGACAGTGGTAAGGTCTTTCCCCGGTGTGGATCCGCTTGTGTGTCTGCAGATGATTTAATTTACTGAAACCCTTGCCACAATGTTCACAGGTGTGTGTGGTTGTCTTTCCAGTGGATCTCGGCCGGCACATCATTCCTTCTCCCGCCAGAACCTCATTCTTGGTATTGGTAAACTGATGTCGTTGACCCTCAGATTCAGGTATAACTGCACCTCTTTGACAGGCTGCAGACGGGGTCTGTTCCTTCCTCTGTGTTTGGCGGTAGAGGTCATCGCTGGGGTTCTCCTCTGTGACTTCCTGGAGGACGGAGGAAACAGGAACGTACGGACGCTCAGAACTAGAGACCTGAGTCTGCCCACGTTGGACCTCACTCCTTGCTACAGCGACAGATAGAATCTGATCAGTTGAACTGGACTCCGACATCGTCTTGAACACCTCTTCCAGCTGAGCTATGCGTGTTCCATGATTCTGCTTTACATCAGAAATACTAGTAGCCAGAGAGGATAGGACATGTTTTAGTGTGTCCAGCGCCTTGACAGCCTTCAAGATAGTGGAAAGGGTTGGTTCTTCTGGGTCCATCTCGCTGAGGGTAACACCACTTCTTTTTGCAATGTTGAATTATAAAATTACAGACGCACTTGCCGTCTCCCTCTTGTCTGTGTCTCCAGTCACTCACACCGACGTTGAAGGAAAGGTCTCAAGACAATTCGCACATTATGCAAGCTGGCCCTGGATCTGTAGTCTGACGTCACACACAACAAAGTGTTGCAGTGCAAGTCTCTAGAAATGCAGATTTGCGCAGGTCGTCCATTTTTTGAGCAATCTACGTAGACTATGGAATGGTCACTTGCAATCAATATGATTGCAAAAAACATGCAGTAATCTCTCCCTCACTCATCTAGGCATGAGGAGGCCTGAGTTTAAGTCCGTTGGTCTCCCCATGTCCTCCGTAGATGCGGAACCAGGTTGTTGAAGGTTGTGCAGACGTTACATCACATTGGATAAATGACAGAGGGTTGACAAAGAGGTTGCAAAATCGTGGGATAAAATAAATATTTTAAACTAGAAGGTGCAAACTTTTGCACGTTGCACACAAGTAGGCCAAGATCTAGTTGAGCGTTAGCGGAGTGGGCTAATACTCATGACATTAGCTATAGAGGTATTTTACTTATGTCACATTACGTCATACCCCGAGGGACCGAACGCCGAACACCGAGCACCGTGCACAGATCGCCGTACTTGCGCCTGCTCTGCTCATGCAAATAAAAATAGATGTGATTTTTAACTTTAGATAACATATTCCAAGGATGTTTTTAGTCTTGATAAAGTGAAGAGTTCGAGAAGGTCACTCACTTCTTTCATGCGAGATGAAAGAAGTTAGCTGAAGTTGCTGAAGGTAAAGATGATGGACTGGCCAAGCATGTCTCCAGACCTAAACCCAGTTGAGCATCTGTGGGACACCCTCAAATGGAAGCTGGTGGAGCGTAAGGTCTCCAACATCCACCATCTCCATGATGTCACCATGGAGGAGTGGGAGATGATTCCAAGCGGCAACCGGTGAAGTTCTGCTGAACTCGATGCCCAGGAGGATGAAGGCAGTGCTGGAAAATAATGGTGGCCACACAAAATATTTACCTTTGGGACCAATTTGGACGTTTTCACTTAGGGGTGTACTAGCTTCTTTGGCCTGCAGTTTAGACATTAATGGCTTCTTTTTAGTTATTTTGAGGGAAAAATGAAATTTACCCTTTCATCCAAGCTGTAGACTGACTACTTCACATTGTATCGTAATTTCATTTTGTCAGTTTTCCAGGGAAAATATATGATGAAATATTTGAAGAAATGGGAGGGGTATCTCAATTTCGTGAGATACTGTATACGTTGGTATTGGTTGGTCCAGTTTGATCCACCAGTTTTAGAGATATGGTTTATAGAGTAATGTCTTCCAGAAAACAGCGAGTGGGAAAACAGGCTTCAAAGATTCACTTTGGTGGTAACATTACACCTGGCTACATGTTGAAGCATTCATTTCATATTTAAATGTTCGCATACACTAGTATGTAAAGAGTCTACCTGTTTTATTAACTCATTTAGTATTTGATTTATCGTTATACATCACATTTCCTGGATTCATAAGGATATTCCAGTGTGGAGACGCATGTGTCTCCTCAAGTCACTTGATTGTCTGAAACACTTGCCGCAATGTCGACAGTAGTACGGTTTCTCTCCACTATGAATACGCAGGTGGACTTGCAAGTGACTTGACTGACTGAAACGCTTGTCACAATGTTGACAGTGATACGGTCTTTCCCTGCTGTGGATACGCTGGTGTGTGTGCAAGTAACTTGAAGTATTGAAACCCTTGTCACAATGCTGACAGTGGTACGGTCTTTCCCCACTATGGATACGCAGGTGTCTGCGCAAGTGACTTGAATCATTGAAACCCTTGCCACAGTGCTGACAGTGGTACAGTCTTTCCCCGGTGTGGATCCGCTGGTGAATGTGCAAGTAACTTGAAGTACTGAAACCTTTGCCACAGTGCTGACAGTGGTACGGTCTTTCCCCGGTGTGGATCCGCTGGTGTGTCCGCAGATGATCTAATCTACTGAAACCCTTGCCACAATGTTCACAGGTGTGTGTGGTTATCTTTCCAGTGGATCTCGGCCGGCACATCTTTCCTTCTCCCGCCAGAACCTCATTCTTGATATTGGTAAACTGATGTTGATGACCCTCAGATTCAGGTATAACTGCACCTCTTTGACAGGCTGCAGACGGGGTCTGTTCCTTCCTCAGTGTTTGGTGGTAGAGGTCGTCGCTGGGGCTCTCCTCTGTGAGTTGCTGGAGGACGGAGTAAACAGGAACGTACGGACGCTCAGAACTAGTGACCCGAGTCTGCACACGTTGGACCTCACTCCTTGCTACAGCGACAGATAGACTCTGATCAGTTGAACTGGACTCCGACATCGTCTTGAACACTTCTTCCAGCTGAGCTATGCATGTTCTAACATCAGAAATACTGGTAGTCAGCGAGGATACGACATGTTTTAGTGCGTCCAGCGCCTTGACAGCCTTCAGGATGGTGGAAAGAGTTGGATCTTCTGGGTCCATCTCGCTGAGTGTAACACTGAGGGTAACCACTTCGTTTGGCGAGGTTGAATTACATCAACTTAAAGGCACAATATCGCTCTCCCTCTTGTCTGTGTGTCTCTCTATCTCCAGCCACTCCCTCCGACGTTGAAGTGGCCATGGACCTGTGGTCTGACGTCACACACAACAAAGTGTTGCAGTGGAAGTATCTAAAAATGCAGATTTACGCAGGTCGTCCATTTTTTGAGCAATCTACGTAGACTTTGGAATGGTCACTTGCAATCAATATGATTGCAAAAAAGATACAGTAATCTCCCCCTCACTCATGTATGCAGAGACTTGAACTCAGGTTCAAGTCCGTTGCTCTCCCCATGTCCTCCGTCGATGCGGTGAAGGTTGTGCAGGCGTTATATCACATTCGATAATTGACAGAGGGTTGACAAGGAGGTTGCAAATCGTGGGATAAAATAAATATTTTAAACTAGAAAGTGCAAACTTTTGCACGTTGCACACAAGTAGGCCATGACCTACTTGAGCGTAAGCGGAGCAGGCTAATGCTCATGACATTGGCTATAAAGGTCTTTTACCAGACCAGACAGTGGCCTTGTGGTTAGAGTGTCCGCCCTGAAACTGGGTTTGATCCCCGGCCGGATCATACCAAAGACTGTAAAAGCGGGACCCAATGCCTCCCTGCTTGGCACTCAGCATCAAAGGGATGGATTGGGGGTCAAAATCAGCTAATGATTCCCGAGCGCGGCAAGCCACAGCTCACCGCTCCTTGGAGCTCACCGCTCCAAGAGATGGCTCAAAAGCGGAGAACTAATTTCACTGCGGTAACGTGAGTGACTATATCTGACGACTTTGACTTTTTTTTCTTACGTCACATTACGTCATACCCCTTAGGGACCGACCGCTGAACACCGTAGAACACCGAGCACCGTGCACGGATCGCCGTACTTGCGTCTGCTCTGCTCATGCAAGTAAAAATATACTGTATGTGGTTTTTAAAATTAGATAACCTATTCCACGGACATTTTTAGTCTTTATAAAGTACAGAGTCAGACAAGGTCGCTCACTTCTTTCATGGAAGTTCAAAAGCTTCATGCTTGAAGTTTGTTTAACATTCAAGCAATAGTATTGTAAATTGCATTTACAATATCATCAAGGTAACCCCACTGCAATTGTAAAATTGCATTCATTCTTTGCCAAGGGGAACCTCAATACTCAATACTGCTATTAATAGCTACAAAGTTTTTCTTTATTTTTTTCTCAAAAGATTTTTGTTTATTTTGAAAAGTTTCTTTACCAATCTTTTATCAGCTTATCAAGGAAGATCGAAATAATTAAATTAGAATGTTTGGTTTAGCAAGGAAGGTGATGCATGATGTATTTATTTTTACTAGATGACCCGCTTTATTTTTACTTTAATTAGAAAAATCACTGTGCAACTTGGATAAAAGGGTAAATTTCATTTTTCCCTCAAAATAACTAAAACGCAGCCATTAATGTCTGAACTGCAGGCAACAAAAGTTAGTACATCCCTAACTGAAAATGTCAAAATTGGTCCCAAAAGGTAAATATTTTGTGTGGCCACCATTATTTTCCAGCACTGCCTTCATCCTCCTGTGTTTGAAGTTCAGCAGAACTTCACCGGTTGCCACTGGAATCATCTCCCACTCCTCCATGGTGACATCATGGAGATGGTGCATGTTGGAGACCTTACGCTCCACCAGCTTCCATTTGAGGGTGTCCCTGCCTGCCTGCCTGTGCGTGCTTGCGCCTCCCTGACTGTCTGTGGCTGCTTTTATTGTGAAGTTATTCAACTTCACACCATGTGACCCAAGCACTTAAGTCACGGTTCCAATTCCTCTGTTATGATCTGTTATGGGTGCTAGAAAATTAGGAAAACAAACCAATATTCAATATTTGATCAGAATCAAACAGAAAAAAACAGTTATTTAAAATTAAATTCCTACTGTTGATCGGGTTAAACCAAATTACCATCATGGTGTCCAAACAATGAAGCATTGTGTTGAGTTCATTTGAGGGTTAGAAAATTAGGAGACCAAACCAAAATTGAATATTGGTTCCAAAACAAACAGAAGAAAACATGCTATTTGAAGGTAATTTCGTACTGTTGATCAGGTTAAGCCAAATTACCATTAAGGTATCCAAAAAATGAAGCATTGTTGGGATTTATTTCAGGGGCTAGAATATGAGGAAACCGAAGCAAAATTTAATATTTGTTCAGAAACAAACGTCAAAAAACAGAAAAAGTTGTTATTCTAAAGTCAATTCCTAGTCGTTGGTCAGATTATACTAGGGGGCCCAGAACGTGTACTCACTTTTGTGAGATACTGTATGTATTGGTATTGGTTGTCCAGTTTGACCCACCAGTTTTGAAGATATCGTTTATAGAGTAATGTCTTCCAGAAAACGGAGTGGGAAAACATGCTTCAAAGATTCACTTCTGTGTTAACATTACACCAGGCTACATGTTGGTTCGCATACATTAGTATGTAAAGAGTCTACCTGTGTTATTAACTCATTTAGCATTTGATTTATCGTTATACATCACATTTCCTGGATTCATAAAGATATACCAGTGTGGAGACGCATGTGTTTCCTCAAGTCACTTGATTGTCTGAAACACTTGCCGCAATGTCGACAGTAGTACGGTTTCTCTCCACTATGAATACGCAGGTGGACCTGCAAGCAGCTTGACTGATTGAAACGCTTGTCACAATGTTGACAGTGGTACGGTCTTTCCCCAGTATGGATCCGCTGGTGACTGTGCAAGTGACTTGAATTACTGAAACCCTTGCCACAATGCTGACAGTGGTACGGTCTTTCCCCAGTATGGATACGCAGGTGTCTGCGCAAGTGACTTGAATCATTGAAACGCTTGTCACAATGCTGACAGTGGTACTGTCTTTCCCCGGTGTGGATCCGCTGATGACTGTGCAAGTGACTTGACCGTTTGAAACCCTTGCCACAATTCTGACAGTGGTACGGTCTTTCCCCGCTGTGGATCCGCTGGTGTGTCTGCAGATTAGATAATTTACTGAAACCTTTGCCACAATGTTCACAGGTGTGGGTGGTTGTCTTTCCAGTGGATCTCGGCCGGCACATCTTTCCTTCTCCCGCCAGAACCTCATTCTTGGTATTGGTAAACTGATGTCGATTACCCTCAGATTCAGGTATAACTGCACCTCTTTCACAGGCTGCAGACGGGGTCTGTTCCTTCCTCTGTGTTTGGTGGTAGAGGTCGTCGCTGGGGCTCTCCTCTGTGAGTTCCTGGAGGACGGAGTAAGCAGGAACGTACGGACGCTCAGAACTAGAGACCTGAGTCTGCACACGTTGGACCTCACTCCTTGCTACAGCGACAGATAGACTCTGATCAGTTGAACTGGACTCCGACATCGTCTTGAACACTTCTTCCAGCTGAGCTATGCATGTGCTTACATAAGACATACTAATAGACAGCGAGGATACGGCATGTTTTAGTGTGTCCAGCGCCTTGACAGCCTTCGGGATGGTGGAAAGGGCTGGTTCTTCTGGGTCCATCTCGCTGAGGTTAACAACACTTATTTTATGAAATGAATTATGAAATTAAAGGCACACTATCGCTGTCTCCCTCTTGTCTGTGTCTATCTCCAGTCACTCACACCGACGTTGAAGTGAAGGTCTCAAGACAATTCGCAGGTTATGCAAGCTGGCCATGGATCTGTGGTCTGACGTCACACACAACAAAGTTTTGCATTGCAAGTCTCTAGAAATGCAGATTTGCGCAGGTCGTCCATTTTTTGAGCAATCTACGTAGACTATGGAACGGTCAATTGCAATCAATATGATTGCACAAAACATGCAGTAATCTCCCCCTCACACATGTATGCAGAACGTATGAGTTCAAGTCCGTTGCTCTCCCCATGTCCTCCGTAGATGCGGAACCAGGTTGGTGAAGGTTGTGCAGACCTTACATCACATTGGATAATTGACAGAGGGGTGAAAAAGAGGTTCCAAAATCGTGGGATAAAATAAATATTTTAAACTAGAAAGTGCAAACTTTTGCACGTTGCACACAAGTAGGCCATGATCTAGTTGAGTGTGAGCGGAGTGGGCTAATACTCATGACATTAGCTATAGAGGTATTTTACTTGCGTCACATTACGTCATACCCCGAGGGACAGACCTCCGCACACCGAGCACCGTGCACAGATCGCCGTACTTGCGCCTGCTCTGCTCATACAAATAAAAATAGATGTGATTTTTAACTTGAGATAACCTATTCCAAGGATGTTTTTAGTCTTGATAAAGTGAAGAGTTCGAGAAGGTCACTCACTTCTTTCATGCGAGTTAAAAGAAGTGAGCTGAAGTGGCTGAAGGTAAAGGTGATGGACTGGCCAAGCATGTCTCCAGACCTAAACCCAGTTGAGCATCTGTGGGACACCCTCAAATGGAAGCTGGTGGAGCATAAGGTCTCCAACATCCACCATCTCCATGATGTCACCATGGAGGAGTGGGAGATGATTCCAAGTGGCAACCGATGAAGTTCTGCTGAACTCGATGCCCAGGAGGATGAAGGCAGTGCTGGAAAATAATGGTGGCCACACAAAATATTTACCTTTGGGACCAATTTGGACGTTTTCACTTAAGGGTGTACTAGCTTCTTTGGCATGCAGTTTAGACATTAATGGCTTCTTTTTAGTTATTTTGAGGGGAAAAATGAAATTTACCCTTTCATCCAAGCTGTAGACTGACTACTTCACATTGTGTCAAAATTTCATTTTATCAGTTTTCCAGGGAAAATATATAATGAAATATTTGGAGAAATGGGAGGGGTGTACAGTATCTCAATTTTGTGAGATAATGTATATATTGGTATTGGTTGTCCAGTTTGACCCACCAGTTTTGGAGATATGGTTTATAGAGTAATGTCTTCCAGAAAACAGCGAGTGGGAAAACAGGCTTCACAGATTCACTTCGGTGGTAACATTACACCTGGCTACATGTTGAAGCATTCATTTCATATTTAAATGTTGGTTCGCATACACTAGTATGTAAAGAGTCTACCTGTGTTATTAACTCATTTAGCATTTGGTTTATTGTTATACATCACATTTCCTGGATTCATAAAGATATACCAGTGTGGAGACGCAAGTGTTTCCTCAAGTCACTTGATTGTCTGAAATCCTTGTCGCAATGACGACAGTAATACGGTTTCTCTCCACTATGAATACGCAGGTGTACCTGCAAGTGACTTGACTGATTGAAACGCTTGTCACAATGTTGACAGTGGTACGGTCTTTCCCCAGTATGGATACGCTGGTGTGTGCGCAAGTGACTTGAATGATTGAAACTTTTGCCACAATGACGACAGTAATACGGTCTTTCCTCAGTATGGATACGCAGGTGATTGAGCAAGTGACTTGAACAACTGAAACCCTTGTCACAATGTTGACAGTGGTACGGTCTTTCCCCAGTATGGATACGCTGGTGTGTGTGCAAGTCACCTGACTGTTTGAAACCCTTGTCACAATGCTGACAGTGGTACGGTCTTTCCCCACTGTGGATCCGCTGGTGTCGCTGTAGATTAAATAATTTACTGAAACCCTTGCCACAATGTTCACAGGTGTGGGTGGTTATCTTTCCAGTGGATCTCGGCCGGCACATCTTTCCTTCTCCCGCCAGAACCTCATTCTTGGTAATGGTAATCTGATGTCCATGACCCTCAGATTCAGGTATAACTGCACCTCTTTGACAGGCTGCAGACGGGGTCTGTTCCTTCCTCTGTGTTTGGTGGTAGAGATCGTCGCTGGGGCTCTCCTCTGTGTGTTCCTGGAGGACGGAGGAAACAGGAACGTACGGACGCTCAGAACTAGAGACCTGAGTCTGCACACGTTGGACCTCACTCCTTGCTACAGCGACAGATAGACTCTGATCAGTTGAACTGGGCTCCGACATCGTCTTGAACACTTCTTCCAGCTGAGCTATGCGTGTTCCATGATTCTGCTTTACATCAGAAATACTGGTAGCCAGAGAGGATAGGACATGTTTTAGTGCGTCTGGTGCCTTGATAGACGCCAGGATGGTGGAAAGGGTTGGTTCTTCTGGGTCCATCTCGCTGAGGGTAACACCACTTCTTTTCGCAATGTTGAATTATAAAATTAAAGACACACTTGCTGTCTCCCTCTTGTCTGTGTCTATCTCCAGCCACACACACCAACGTTGAAGTGAAGGTCTCAAGACAATTCGCACGTTATGCAAGCTGGCCATGGATCTGTGATCTGACGTCACACACAACAAAGTGTTGCAGTTCAAGTCTCTAGAAATGCAGATTTGCGCAGGTCGTCCATTTTTTGAGCAATCTACGTAGACTATGGAATGGTCACTTGCAATCAATATGATTGCAAAAAACATGCAGTAATCTCCCCCTCACTCATGTATGCAGAAGGCCTGAGTTCAAGTCCGTTGCTCTCCCCACGTCCTCCGTAGATGCGGAACCAGGTTGGTGAAGGTTGTGCAGGCGTTATATCACATTCGATAATTGACAGAGGGTTGACAAGGAGGTTGCAAATCGTGGGATAAAATAAATATTTTAAACTAGAAAGTGCAAACTTTTGCACGTTGCACACAAGTAGGCCATGACCTACTTGAGTGTGAGCGGAGCAGGCTAATGCTCATGACATTGGCTATAAAGGTCTTTTACCAGACCAGACAGTGGCCTTGTGGTTAGAGTGTCCGCCCTGAAACTGGGTTCGATTCCCGGCCGGGTCATTCCAAAGACTGTAAAAGTGGGACCCAATGCCTCCCTGCTTGGCACTCAGCATCAAAGGGATGGATTGGGGGTCAAAATCAGCTAATGATTCCCGAGCGCGGCAAGCCACAGCTCACCGCTCCTTGGAGCTCACCGCTCCAAGTGATGGGTCAAAAGCGGAGAACTAATTTCACTGCGGTAACGTGAGTGACTAAACTGACGACTTTGACTTTGACTTTTTTTTATGTACGTCACATTACGTCATACCCCTTAGGGACCGACCGCTGAACACCGCTGAACACCGAGCACCTTGCACGGATCGCCGTACTTGCGTCTGTTCTGCTCACCTAAGTAAAAATATACTGTATGTGGTTTTTAACATTAGATAACCTATTCCACGGACATTTTTAGTCTTTATAAAGTACAGAGTCAGACAAGGTCGCTCACTTCTTTCATGGAAGTTCAAAAGCTTCATGCTTAAAGTTTGTTTAACATTCAAGCAATAGTATTGTAAATTGCATTTACAATATCATCAAGGTAACCCCACTGCAATTGTAAAATTGCATTCATTCTTTGCCAAGGGGAACCTCAATACTCAATACTGCTATTAATAGCTACAAACTTTTTCTTTATTTTTTTCTCAAAAGATTTTTGTTTATTTTGAAAAGTTTCTTTACCAATCTTTTATTGGCTTATCAGGGAAGATCGAAATAATTAAATTACAGTCTGTAATTACAGACAGTTTGGTTGAGCAAGGAAGATGATGTTTGATGTATGTTTTTTTTTTTTACTAGATCACCCTCTTTATTTTTAATTCAATTAGAAAAATCACTGTACAACTTGGATAAAAGGGTAAACTTCATTTTTCCCTCAAAATAACTAAAACACAGCCATTAATATCTAAACTGCAGGAAACAAAAGTTAGTACACCCCTAACTGAAAATGCCAAAATTGGTCCCAAAAGGTCAATATTTTGTTTGGCTACCATTATTTTCCAGCACTGCCTTCATCCTCCTGTGTTTGAAGTTCAGCAGAACTTCACCGGTTGCCACTGGAATCATCTCCCACTCCTCCATGGTGACATCATGGAGATGGTGCAAGTTGGAGACCTTACGCTCCACCAGCTTCCATTTGAGGGTGTCCCTGCCTGCCTGACTGTCTGTGGCAGCTTTTATTGTGAAGTTATTCAACTTCACACCATGTGACCCAAGCATTTAAGTCATGGTTCCAATTCCTCCATTGGGCCAAAAACTGTATCATATTGTTCTGATCTGTTATGGGTGCTAGAAAATTAGGAAAACAAACCAATATTCAATATTTGATCAGAATCAAACAGCAAAAAACAGTTATTTAAAATTAAATTCCTACTGTTGATCGGGTTAAACCAAATTACCATCATGGTGTCCAAAAAATGCATTGTGTTGAGTTCATTTGAGGGTTAGAAAATTAGGAGACCAAACCAAAATTGAATATTGGTTCCAAAACAAACAGAAGAAAACATGCTATTTGAAGTTAATTTCGTACTGTTGATCAGGTTAAGCCAAACTACCATTATGGTGTCCAAAAATGAAGCATTGTTGGGATTTATTTTAGGGGCTAGAATATTAGAAAACCGAAGCAAAATGTAATATTTGTTCAGAAACAAACATGAAAAAACAGAAAAAGTTGTTATTCTAAAGTCAATTCCTAGTCGTTGGTCAGATTATACTAAGGGACCCAGACCGTGTACTCACTTTTGTGAGATACTGCATGTATTGGTATTGGTTGTCCAGTTTGACCCACCAGTTTTGGAGATATGGTTTATAGAGTAATGTCTTCCAGAAAACAGCGAGTGGGAAAACAGGCTTCAAAGATTCACTTCTGCGTTAACATGACACCTGGCTACATGTTGGTTAACATACACTAGTGTGTAAAGAGTCTACCTGTGTTATTAACTCATTTAGCATTTGGTTTATCATTATAAATCCAACACATTTCCTGGATTCATAAAGATATACCAGTGTGGAGATGCATGTGTCTCTTATAGTTACTTGATTGTCTGAAACACTTGCCGCAATGTCGACAGTAGTACGGTTGCTCTCCACTGTGAATACGCAGGTGTAACTGCAAGTGACTTGACTTATTGAAACGCTTGTCACAATGCTGACAGTGGTACGGTCTTTCCCCAGTATGGATACGCTGGTGTGTGTGCAAGTCACTTGAATTATTGAAACCCTTGCCACAATGTTGACAGTGGTACGGTCTTTCCCCGGTGTGAATCCTCTGGTGAATGTGCAAGTGACTTGAACTATTGAAACCCTTGCCACAATGCTGACAGTGGTAGGGCCTTTCTTCGGTGTGGATCCGCTGGTGACAGTGCAAGTGACTTGACTGTTTGAAACCCTTGTCACAATGCTGACAGTGGTACGGTCTTTCCCCAGTATGGATACGTAAGTGACTCTGCAAGTGACTCCACTGTGTGAAACCCTTGCCACAATGCTGACAGTGGTACGGTCTTTCCCCGCTGTGGATCCGCTGGTGTCGCTGCAGTTTATCTAATTTACTGAAACCTTTGCCACAATGTTCACAGGTGTGGGTGGTTATCTTTCCAGTGGATCTCGGCCGGCACATCTTTCCTTCTCGCGCCAGAACCTCATTCTTGGTAATGGTAAACTGATGTCCATGACCCTCAGATTCAGGTATAACTGCACCTCTTTGACAGGCTGCAGACGGGGTCTGTTCCTTCCTCTGTGTTTGGTGGTAGAGGTCGTCTCTGGGGCTCTCCTCTGTGAGTTCCTGGAGGACAGAGGAAACAGGAACGTACGGACGCTCAGAACTAGAGACCTGAGTCTGCACACGTTGGACCTCACTCCTTGCTACAGCTACAGATAGATTCTCATCAGTTGAACTGGACTCCGACATCGTCTTGAACACTTCTTCCAGCTGAGCTATGCGTGTTCCGTGATTCTGCTTTACATCAGAAATACTAGTAGCCAGAGAGGATAGGACATGTTTTAGTGTGTCCAGCACCTTGACAGCCTTCAAGATGGTGGAAAGGGTTGGTTTTTCTGGGTCCATCTCGCTGAGGGTAACACCACTTCTTTTCACAATGTTGAATTATAAAATTACAGACACACTTGCTGTCTCCCTCTTGTCTGTGTCTCCAGTCACTCACACCGACGTTGAAGGAAAGGTCTCAAGACAATTCGCACGTTATGCAAGCTGGCCCTGGATCTGTGGTCTGACGTCACACAAAACAAAGTGTTGCAGTGGAAGTATCTAGAAATGCAGATTTGCGCAGGTCGTCCATTTTTTGAGCAATCTACGTAGACTATGGAATGGTCACTTGCAATCAATATGATTGCAAAAAAGATACAGTAATCTCCCCCTCAATCATGTATGCAGAGACTTGAACTCAGGTTCAAGTCCGTTGCTCTCCCCATGTCCTCCGTCGATGCGGAACCAGGTTGGTGAAGGTTGTGCAGGCGTTATATCACATTCGATAATTGACAGAGGGTTGACAAGGAGGTTGCAAATCGTGGGATAAAATAAATATTTTAAACTAGAAAGTGCAAACTTTTGCACGTTGCACACAAGTAGGCCATGACCTACTTGAGCGTGAGCGGAGCAGGCTAATGCTCATGACATTGGCTATAAAGGTCTTTTACCAGACCAGACAGTGGCCTTGTGGTTAGAGTATCCGCCCTGAAACTGGGTTCGATTCCCGGCCGGGTCATTCCAAAGACTGTAAAAGTGGGACCCAATGCCTCCCTGCTTGGCACTCAGCATCAAAGGGATGGATTGGGGGTCAGAATCAGCTAGTGATTCCCGAGCGCGGCAAGCCACAGCTCACCGCTCCTTGGAGCTCACCGCTCCAAGAGATGGGTCAAAAGCGGAGAACTAATTTCACTGCGGTAACGTGAGTGACTAATCTGACGACTTTGACTTTGACTTTTTTTACTTACGCCACATTACGTCATACCCCTTAGGGACCGACCGCTGAACACCGCTGAACACCGAGCACCGTGCACGGATCGCCGTACTTGCGTCTGTTCTGCTTACGCAAGTAAAAATATACTGTATGTGGTTTTTAACATTAGATAACCCATTCCACGGACATTTTTAGTCTTTATAAAGTACAGAGTCAGACAAGGTCGCTCACTTCTTTCATGGAAGTTCAAAAGCTTCATGCTTAAAGTTTGTTTAACATTCAAGCAACAGTATTGTAAATTGCATTTACAATATCATCAAGGTAACCCCACTGCAATTGTAAAATTGCATTCATTCTTTGCCAAGGGGAACCTCAATACTCAATACTGCTATTAATAGCTACAAACTTTTTCTTTATTTCTTTCTCAAAAGATTTTTGTTTATTTTGAAAAGTTTCTTTACCAATCTTTTATCGGCTTATCAAGGAAGATCGAAATAATTAAATTAGAATGTTTGGTTGAGCGAGGAAGGTGAGCATGATGTATTTCTTTTTACTAGATGACGCTCTTTATTTTTACTTTAATTTGAAAAATCACTGTACAACTTGGATAAAAGGGTAAATTTCATTTTTCCCTCAAAATAACTAAAACGCAGCCATTAATGTCTGAACTGCAGGCAACAAAAGTTAGTACATCCCTAACTGAAAATGTCAAAATTGGTCCCAAAAGGTAAATATTTTGTTTGGCCACCATTATTTTCCAGCACTGCCTTCATCCTCCTGTGTTTGAAGTTCAGCAGAACTTCACCGGTTGCCACTGGAATCATCTCCCACTCCTCCATGGTGACATCATGGAGATGGTGCATGTTGGAGACCTTACGCTCCACCAGCTTCCATTTGAGGGTGTCCCTGCCTGCCTGCCTGCCTGCCTGTCTGTGCGTGCGCCTCCCTGACTGTCTGTGGCAGCTTTTATTGTGAAGTTATTCAACTTCACACCATGTGACCCAAGCACTTAAGTCATGGTTCCAATTCCTCCATTGGGCCAAAAACTGTATCATATTGTTCTGATCTGTTATGGGTGCTAGAAAATTAGGAAAACAAACCAATATTCAATATTTGATCAGAATCAAACAGCAAACAGTTATTTAAAATTAAATTCCTACTGTTGATCGGGTTAAACCAAATTACCATCATGGTGTCCAAAAAATGAAGCATTGTGTTGAGTTCATTTAAGGGTTAGACAATTAGGAAACTGAACCAAAACTCAATATTGGTTCCAAAACAAACAGAAGAAAACATGTTATTTCATTTTCTACTGTTGATCAGGTTAAGCCAAATTACCATTAAGGTATCCAAAAATGAAGCATTGTTGGGATTTATTTTAGGGGCTAGAATATGAGGAAACCGAAGCAAAATGTAATATTTGTTCAGAAATAAAAAAATGTTGTCATTCTAAAATCAATTCCTAGTCGTTGGTCAGATTATACTAAGAAGCCCAGACCGTGTATTCACTTTTGTCAGATACTGTATATATTAGTATTGGTTGTCCAGTTTGACCCACCAGTTTTGGAGATATGGTTTATAGAGTAATGTCTTCCAGAAAACAGTGAGTGGGAAAACAGGCTTCAAAGATTCACTTTGGTGGTAACACCTGGCTACATGTTGAAGCATTCATTTCATATTTAAATGTTGGTTCGCATACACTAGTATGTAAAGAATTTACCTGTGTTATTAACTCATTTAGCATTTGATTTATCGTTAGACATCACATTTCCTGGATTCATAAAGATACACCAGTGTGGAGAAGCATGTGTCTGCTCAAGTCACTTGAATATCTGAAACACTTGTCGCAATGTCGACAGTAATACGGTTTCTCTCCACTATGAATACGCAGGTGTACCTGCAAGTGACTTGAATGTCTGAAACACTTGTCACAATGTCGACAGTAATACGGTTTCTCTCCACTATGAATACGCAGGTGTACCTGCAAGTGACTTGACTGATTGAAACGCTTGTCACAATGTTGACAGTGGTACGGTCTTTCCCTAGTATGGATACGCTGGTGTGTGTGCAAGTCACCTGACTGTTTGAAACCCTTGTCACAATGCTGACAGTGGTACGGTCTTTCCCCGCTGTGGATCCGCTGGTGTCGCTGTAGATTAAATAATTTACTGAAACCCTTGCCACAATGTTCACAGGTGTGGGTGGTTATCTTTCCAGTGGATCTCGGCCGGCGCATCTTTCCTTCTTCCGCCAGAACCTCATTCTTGGTATTGGTAAACTGATGTCCATGACCCTCAGATTCAGGTATAACTGCACCTCTTTGACAGGCTGCAGACGGGGTCTGTTCCTTCCTCTGTGTTTGGTGGTAGAGGTCGTCGCTGGGGCTCTCCTCTGTGTGTTCCTGGAGGACGGAGGAAACAGGAACGTATGGACGCTCAGAACTAGAGGCCTGAGTCTGCACACGTTGGACCTCACTCCTTGCTACAGCGACAGATAGACTCTGATCAGTTGAACTGGACTCCGACATCGTCTTGAACACTTCTTCCAGCTGAGCTATGCGTGTTTTTACATCAGAATTACTAGTAGTCAGCGAGGATAGGACATGTTTAGTGCGTCTAGTGCCTTGACAGCCGCCAGGATGGTGGAAAGGGTTGGTTCTTCTGGGTCCATCTCGCTGGGGGTAACACTGAGGGTAAGCACTTCGTTTGGCGAGGTTGAATTACATCAAATTAAAGGCACAATATCGCTGTCTTCCTCTTGTCTGTGTGCCTCTCTATCTCCAGTCACTCACACCAACGTTGAAGTGAAGGTCTCAAGACAATCCGCACGTTATGCAAGCTGGCCATGGATCTGTGGTCTGATGTCACACACAACAAAGTGTTGCAGTGCAAGTCTCTAGAAATGCAGATTTGCGCAGGTTGTCCATTTTTCGAGCAATCTACGTAGACTATGGAATGGTCTCTTGCAATCAATATGATTGCAAAAAACATGCAGTAATCCCCCCCTCACTCATGTATGTAGAAGGCCTGAGTTCAAGTCCGTTGCTCTCCCCATGTCCTCCGTAGATGCGGAACCAGGTTGGTGAAGGTTGTGCAGACGTTACATCACATTGGGTAATTGACAGAGGGTTGACAAAGAGGTTGCAAAATCGTGGGATGAAATAAATATTTTAAACTAGAAAGTGCAAACTTTTGCACGTTGCACACAAGTAGGCCAAGATCTAGTTGAGTGTGAGCGGAGCGGGCTAATACTTATGACATTAGCTATAAAGGTCTTTTACTTACGTCACATTACGTCATAGCCCGAGGGACCGACCTCCGAACACCGAGCACCGTGCACAGATCGCCGTACTTGCGCCTGCTCTGCTCATGCAAATAAAAATAGATGTGATTTTTAACTTTAGATAACATATTCCAAGGATGTTTTTAGTCTTGATAAAGTGAAGAGTTCGAGAAGGTCACTCAGTTCTTTCATGCGAGTTGAAAGAAGTGAGCTGAAGTGGCTGAAGGGAAAGGTGATGGACTGGCCAAGCATGTCTCCAGACCTAAACCCAGTTGAGCATCTGTGGGACACCCTCAAATGGAAGCTGGCGAAGCGTAAGGTCTCCAACATCCACCATCTTTGGCCTGCAGTTTAGACATTAATGGCTTATTTTTAGTTATTTTGAGGGGGGAATTAAATTTACCCTTTCATCCAAGCTGTACAGTGACTACTTCACATTGTGTCAAAATTTCATTTTGTCAGTTTTCCAGGGAAAATATATGATGAAATATTTGGAGAAATCGGAGGTTGCACAGTATCTCAATTTTGTGAGATACTGTATATATTGGTATTGGTTGTCCATTTTGACCCACCAGTTTTGGAGACATGGTTTATAGAGTAATGCCTTTCAGAAAACAGCGAGTGGGAAAACAGGCTTCAAAGATTCACTTCGGTGGTAACATTACACCTGGCTACATGTTGAAGCATTAATTTCATATTTAAATGTTGGTTCGCATACACTAGTATGTAAGGAGTCTACCTGTGTTATTAACTCATTTATCATTTGATTTATCGTTATACATCACATTTCCTGGACTCATAAGGTTATACCAGTGTGGAGACACATGTGTCTGCTCAAGTCACTTGAATATCTGAAACACTTGCCGCAATGTCGGCAGTAATACGGTTTCTCTCCACTATGAATACCCAGGTGGACCTGGGTATTGATAGAACGTTGATAGTAGTACGGTCTTTCCCCAGTATGGATACGTAAGTGACTGTGCAAGTGAGCCCACTGTGTGAAACCCTTGCCACAATGCTGACAGTGGTACGGTCTTTCCCCGCTGTGGATCCGCTGGTGTCGCTGCAGATTAAATAATTTACTGAAACCCTTGCCACAATGTTCACAGTTGTAGGTGGTTTTCATTCCAGTGGATCTCGGCCGGCACATCTTTCCTTCTCCTGCCAGAACCTCATTCTTGGTATTGGTAAACTGATGTCGATGACCCTCAGATTCAGGTATAACTGCACCTCTTTGACAGCCTGCAGACGGGGTCTGTTCCTTCCTCTGTGTTTGGTGGTAGAGGTCATCGCTGGGGCTCTCCTCTGTGAGTTCCTGGAGGACAGAGGAAACAGGAACGTACGGACGCTCAGAACTAGAGACCTGAGGCTGCACACGTCGGACCTCACTCCTTGCTACAGATAGACTGTGATCAGTTGAACTGGACTCTGGCATCGTCTTCAACACTTCTTCCAGCTGAGCTATGCATGTTCTTACATCAGAAATACTAGTAGCCAGCGAGGATATGACATGTTTTAGTGTGTCCAGCGCCTTGACAGCCTTCAGGGTGGTGGAAAGAGTTGGTTCTTCTGGGTCCATCTCGCTGAGAGTAACACGGAGGGTAACGACTTCGTTTGGCGAGGTTGAATTACATCAACTTAAAGGCACAATATCGCTCTCCCTCTTGTCTGTGTGTCTCTCTATCTCCAGCCACTCACTCCGACATTGAAGTGGCCATGGACCTGTGGTCTGACGTCACACACAACAAAGTGTTGCAGTGGAAGTATCTAGGAATGCAGATTTGCGCAGGTCGTCCATTTTTTGAGCAATCTACGTAGACTATGGAATGGTCACTTGCAATCAATATGATTGCAAAAAAGATACAGTAATCTCCCCCTCACTCATGTATGCAGGGACTTGAACCTGAATTCAAGTCCCTGCATACATGAGTGAGGGGGAGATCCTCTCCCCATGACCCTCTCCCCATGTCCTCTGTCGATGCGGAACCAGGTTGGTGAAGGTTGTGCAGGCGTTTTATCACATTTGATAATTGACAGAGGGTTGACAAGGAGGTTGCAAATCGTGGGATAAAATAAATATTTTAAACTAGAAAGTGCAAACTTTTGCACGTTGCACACAAGTAGGCCATGACCTACTTGAGCGTGAGCGGAGCAGGCTAATGCTCATGACATTGGCTATAAAGGTCTTTTACCAGACCAGACAGTGGCCTTGTGGTTAGAGTGTCCGCCCTGAAACTGGGTTCGATTCCCGGCCGGGTCATACCAAAGACTGTAAAAGTGGGACCCAATGCCTCCCTGCTTGGCACTCAGCATCAAAGGGATGGATTGGGGGTCAAAATCAGCTAATGATTCCCGCGGCAAGCCACAGCTCACCGCTCCTTGGAGCTCACCGCTCCAAGAGATGGGTCAAGAGCGGAGAACTAATTTCACTGCGGTAACGTGAGTGACTAATCTGACGACTTTGACTCTGACTTTTTTTACTTACGTCACATTACGTCATACCCCTTAGGGACCGACCGCTGAACACCGCTGAACACCGAGCACCTTGCACGGATCGCCGTACTTGCGTCTGTTCTGCTCACCTAAGTAAAAATATACTGTATGTGGTTTTTAACATTAAATAACCTATTCCACGGACATTTTTAGTCTTTATAAAGTACAGAGTCAGACAAGGTCGCTCACTTCTTTCATGGAAGTTCAAAAGCTTCATGCTTAAAGTTTATTTAACATTCAAGCAATAGTATTGTAAATTGCATTTACAATATCATCAAGGTAACCCCACTGCAATTGTAAAATTGCATTCATTCTTTGCCAAGGGGGACCTCAATACTCAATACTGCTATTAATAGCTACAAACTTTTTCTTTATTTTTTTCTCAAAAGATTTTTGTTTATTTTGAAAAGTTTCTTTACCAATCTTTTATTGGCTTATCAGGGAAGATCGAAATAATTAAATTACAGTCTGTAATTACAGACAGTTTGGTTGAGCAAGGAAGATGATGTTTGATGTATGTTTTTTTTCACTAGATCACCCTCTTTATTTTTAATTCAATTAGAAAAATCACTGTACAACTTTGATGAAAGGGTAAACTTCATTTTTCCCTCAAAATAACTAAAACACAGCCATTAATATCTAAACTGCAGGAAACAAAAGTTAGTACACCCCTAACTGAAAATGCCAAAATTGGTCCCAAAAGGTCAATATTTTGTTTGGCTACCATTATTTTCCAGCACTGCCTTCCTCCCGGGCATCATGTTCAGCAGAACTTCACCGGTTGCCACTGGAATCATCTCCCACTCCTCCATGGTGACATCATGGAGATGGTGCAAGTTGGAGACCTTACGCTCCACCAGCTTCCATTTGAGGGTGTCCCTGCCTGCCTGCCTGTCTTTGGCAGCTTTTATTGTGAAGTTATTCAACTTCACACCATGTGACCCAAGCATTTAAGTCATGGTTCCAATTCCTCCATTGGGCCAAAAACTGTATCATATTGTTCTGATCTGTTATGGGTGCTAGAAAATTAGGAAAACAAACCAATATTCAATATTTGATCAGAATCGAACAGCAAAAAACAGTTATTTAAAATTAAATTCCTACTGTTGATCGGGTTAAACCATGATGGTGTCCAAAAAATGAAGCATTGTGTTGAGTTCATTTGAGGGTTATAAAATTAGGAGACCAAACCAAAATTGAATATTGGTTCCAAAACAAACAGAAGAAAACATGCTATTTGAAGTTAATTTCGTACTGTTGATCAGGTTAAGCCAAATTACCATTATGGTGTCCAAAAATGAAGCATTGTTGGGATTTATTTTAGGGGCTAGAATATTAGAAAACCGAAGCAAAATGTAATATTTGTTCAGAAACAAACATGAAAAAACAGAAACAGTTGTTATTCTAAAGTCAATTCCTAGTCGTTGGTCAGATTATACTAAGGGGCCCAGACCGTGTACTCACTTTTGTGAGATACTGCATGTATTGGTATTGGTTGTCCTGTTTGACCCACCAGTTTTAGAGATATGGTTTATAGAGTAATGTCTTCCAGAAAACAGGGGGTGGGGAAACAGGCTTCAAAGATTCACTTCTGTGTTAACATTACACCACGCTACTTGTTTGTTAACATACACTAGTATGTGAAGAGTCTGCCTGTGTTATTAACTCATTTAGCATTTGGTTTATCGTTATAAATCCAACACATTTCCTGGATTCATAAAGATATACCAGTGTGGAGATGCATGTGTCTCTTAAAGTTACCTGAATCACTGAATCTCTTGTCACAACGTTGACAGTGATACGGTTTCACTCCACTATGAATACGCAGGTGTACCTGCAAGTGATTTGACTGATTGAAACGCTTGTCACAATGTTGACAGTGGTACGGCCTTTCCCCAGTGTGGATACGCTGGTGTCTGTGCAAGTGACTTGAATGATTGAAACTTTTGCCACAACGTTGACAGTGGTACGGTCTTTCCCCAGTATGGATACGTAGGTGATTGTGCAAGTGACTTGAACAACTGAAACCCTTGTGACAATGTTGACAGTGGTACGGTCTTTCCCCGGTGTGGATCCGCTGGTGTGTCCGCAGATGATCTAATCTACTGAAACCCTTGCCACAATGTTTACAGGTGTGGGTGGTTGTCTTTCCAGTGGATCTCGGCCGGCACATCTTTCCTTCTACCGCCAGAACCTCATTCTTGGTATTGGTAAACTGATGTCGATGACCCTCAGATTCAGGTATAACTGCACCTCTTTGACAGGCTGCAGACGGGGTCTGTTCCTTCCTCTGTGTTTGGTGGTAGAGGTCATCGCTGGGGCTCTCCTCTGTGAGTTCCTGGAGGACGGAGGGAACAGGAACGTACGGACGCTCAGAACTAGAGACCTGAGTCTCTCTCCTTGCTACAGCAACAGATAGACTCTGATCAGTTGAACTGGACTCCGGCATCGTCTTGAACACTTCTTCCAGCTGGGCTATGCGTGTTCCATGATTTTGCTTTACATCAGAAATACTAGTAGCCAGAGAGGATAGGACATGTTTTAGTGTGTCCAGCGCCTTGACAGCCTTCAGGATGGTGGAAAGGGTTGGTTCTTCTGGGTCCATCTCACTGAGGGTAACAACACTTATTTTGGCAATGTTGAAATATATGACATTAAAGGCACAATGTTGCTGTCTCCCTCTTGTCTCTATCTCCAGTCACTCACACCAACGTTGAAGTGAAGGCCTCATGACAATTCGCACATTATGCAAGCTGGCTATGGATCTGTGGTCTGTCGTCACACACAACAGTGTGTTGCAGTGCAAGTCTCTAGAAATGCAGATTTGCGCAGGTTTACATCGACTATGGAATGGTCAATTGCAATCTTGCAATCAATAGGCCATGGCCTACTTGAGCGTGAGCAGAGCTGGCCAATATTTATGACATTAGCTATAAAGGTCTTTTACTTACGTCACATTACGTCATACCCCGAGGGACCGACCTCCGAACACCGAGCACCGTGCACAGATCTCCGTACTTGCGCCTGCTTTGCTTATGCAAGTAAAAATAGATGTGTTTTTTTTTAACTTTAGATAACCTATTCCAAGGATATTTTTAGTCTTGATAAAGTGCAGAGTATGAGAAGGTCGCTCACTTCTTTCATGCGAGTTGAAAGAAGTGAGCTGAAGTGGCTGAAGGTAAAGGTGATGACTGGCCAAGCATGTCTCCAGACTGAAACCCAGTTGAGCATCTGTGGGACACCCTCAAATGGAAGCTGGTGGAGTGTAAGGTCTCCAACATCCACCATCTCCATGATGTCACCATGGAGGAGTGGGAGATGATTCCACGTGGCAACCGGTGAAGTTCTGCTGAACTCGATGCCCAGGAGGATGAAGGCAGTGCTGGGAAATAATGGTGGCCACACAAAATATTTACCTTTGGGATCAATTTGGACGTTTTCACTTAGGGGTGTACTAGCTTCTTTGGCCTGCAGTTTAGACATTAATGGCTTCTTTTTAGTTATTTTGGGGGAAAAAATGAAATTTACCCTTTCATCCAAGCTGTAGACTGACTACTTCACATTGTGTCAAAATTTCATTTCATCAGTTTTCCAGGGAAAATATATATAATAATGAAATATTTGGATAAATGGGAGGGGTGTACAGTATCTCAATTTTGTGAGATACTGTATATATTGGTATTGGTTGTCCAGTTTGACCCACCAGTTTTGGAGATTTGGTTTATAGAGTAATGTCTTCCAGAAAACGGCGAGTGGGAAAACAGGCTTCAAAGATTCACTTCGGTGGTAACATTACACCTGGCTACATGTTGAAGCATTCATTTCATATTTAAATGTTGGTTCGCATACACTTGTATGTAAAGAGTCTACCTGTGTTATTAACTCATTTAGCATTTGGTTTATTGTTATACATCACATTTCCTGGATTCATAAAGATATACCAGTGTGGAGACGCAAGTGTTTCCTCAAGTCACTTGATTGTCTGAAATCCTTGTCGCAATGACGACAGTAATACGGTTTCTCTCCACTATGAATACGCAGGTGTACCTGCAAGTGACTTGACTGATTGAAACGCTTGTCACAATGTTGACAGTGGTACGGTCTTTCCCCAGTATGGATACGCTGGTGTGTGTGCAAGTCACCTGACTGTTTGAAACCCTTGCCACAATGCTGACAGTGGTACGGTCTTTCCCCGCTGTGGATCCGCTGGTGTGTCTGCAGATTAAACAATTTACTGAAACCCTTGCCACAATGTTCACAGGTGTGGGTCGTTATCTTTCCAGTGGATCTCGGCCGGCACATCTTTCCTTCTCCCGCCAGAACCTCATTCTTGGTAATGGTAAACTGATGTCGATGACCCTCAGATTCAGGTATAACTGCACCTCTTTGACAGGCTGCAGACGGGGTCTGTTTCTTCCTCTGTGTTTGGTGGTAGAGGTCGTTGCTGGGATTCTCCTCTGTGAGTTCCTGGAGGACGGAGGAAACAGGAACGTGTGGATGCTCAGAACTAGAGACCTGAGTCTGCACACGTTGGACCTCACTCCTTGCTACAGCGACAGATAGACTCTGATCAGTTGAACTGGACTCCAACATCGTCTTCAACACTTCTTCCAGCTGAGCAATGCGTGTTCCATGATTCTGCTTTACATCAGAAATACTAGTAGCCAGCGAGGATACGACATGTTTTAGTGTGTCCAGCGCCTTTACAGCCTTCAGGATGATGGAAAGGGTTGGATCTTCTGGGTCCATCTCTCTGAGGGTAAGAACACTTCTTTTCGCAATGTTGAATTATAAAATTAAAGACACACTTGCTGTCTTCCTCTTGTCTGTGTCTATCTCCAGCCACACACACCAACGTTGAAGTGAAGGTCTCAAGACAATTTTCACGTTATGCAAGCTGACCATGAATCTGTGGTCTGACGTCACACAAAACAAAGTGTTGCAGTGCAAGTCTCTACAAATGCAGATTTGCACAGGCCGCCCATTTTTTGAGCAATCTACGTAGACTATGGAATGGTTACTTGAAATCATATTGATTGCAGTACATGCAGTAATCATGCAGTAATCTCCCCCTCACTCATGTATGCAGAACGCATGAATTCAAGTCCGTTGCTCTCCCCATGTCCTCCGTAGATGCGGAACCAGGTTGGTGAAGGTTGTGCAGATGTTACATCACATTGGATAATTGACAGAGGGTTGACAAAGAGGTTCCAAAATCATGGGATAAAATAAATATTTTAAACTAGAAAGTGCAAACCTTTGCACGTTGCACACAAGTAGGCCATGATCTAGTTGAGTGTGAGCGGAGCGGGCTAATACTCATGACATTAGCTATAAATGTCTTTTACTTACAGTAAGTTACGTTACGTCATACCCCGAGGGTCCGACCTCCGAACACCGAGCACCGTGCACAGAACGCCGTACTTGCGCCTGCTCTGCTCAGGCAAATAAAAATAGATGTGGTTTTTAACTTTAGATAACCTATTCCAAGCATGTTTTTAGTGTTGATAAAGTGCAGAGTACGAGAAGGTCGCTCACTTCTTTCATGCGAGTTGAAAGAAGTGAGCTGAAGTGGCTGAAGGTAAAGGTGATGACTGGCCAAGCATGCCTCCAGACCTAAACCCAATTGAGCATCTGTGGGACACCCTCAAATGGAAGCTGGTGGAGCGTAAAGGCCTATTCAGAGTCTGGAATTTCGGTGGCCACCGCGACCACCGCTCAGAGCACCGCGCGCTATTATATAGTCTGTCACCACCGCGACCACCACATTGCCCCTCCCCCTCCCTTCCACGACTCCGCCCACTCTGAAATCAAGCTTTGTGGGAGAAAAGATGGCGGAAGAAGGAGCACGGGAGCAAGCGTGCGGTATTTGAACACTGCAAAAAAATCTTTACTAAGCAAGTCTTTTAATCTTATATCTAGACCTAAAATATTATTCCTCTTGTTTTAATACAAATATACTAACCAAGATAAAAATGTATAAGATTATCAAGCTTGTTTTAAGAAAATATGTCTTTTTTTTCTTACTAAGTTATTCAACCTTTAAACAAGTAATTGTACATGTTGATCAAGTCAAAATTACCCTCCAAGACAATTATTAAGCTACACTAAGACTTTTAAGACAATTGTTGAGATTTTAATACTTATTTTAAGACTACCAAACAATTGCTTTGAAAGTACACATTGAAGACATCAAATATATTGCAAGACCACGTTTTTATTCATTACATTCATTACAGTGTCTTTGGGCAGCCAAATACATCGTGTTCAAGGTACTACGATCAGGTTTCAGGTCATAATGGATTAATTACAGTACATCATACATCTTTAATTTTTATTTCTCAAAGCAAGGACATCATCAAGGTTATATTTTGTCAGAACGTATACACCATTATTAAAACTGAATGGGAAATATGAAGTATAATCCATTAGCTTTTCAGCATCTATCACCTCTGTTGCCTGGGCAAGATTAGGCACAGCAACTTCATATGCTAAGAGATCTCTGTTATAACCAAGTGTTTCATAAAGTTGATATTCCAAACAATACAGTGAACTGTCTACCAAATAGATATTTTGTATAAGTGCAAATACAGGCATGTTCTCAGTTGCACTGACAATTATGAGAGACTTTTCACTGATGTACTTGTTACCGTTGAGACTAAGCCACTTAACTCTGACTGCATGTCGTATGTCATCAATCCCCAGAAAATCTCTTATTTTTACTTTAATATACTCCAAATTTTGTACTTCTGAGACAGGGCCCAATTCCTTCTCGTGTACAAAAATGGGATGTTCTGTGCCCATTGCATTTTGACAACACTCATAACGCTGATTATGGTTCACAAGTGACTTACAGACATTTTTGTAGTTAAGTTTAGAGGACCACCGTTTGAAAAAACAGTGCTTTGACTCAAACCTCATGCACATATGCCTTATCAACGGGCCAAGGGAAATAATTTGAGCAGGTAAATGCAACATGTAATGTTGCTTAGGAATAATGTTTTTGCCAGGGAAAAGGTGCTTAAACTGTTTTAAATGTAATTCAATCATTTTCTTCAGTCTCAATACAGTCTGCACAGACACAACAGGGGCAAAAAGTATCTTGACTATCTCAATTAACTCCAAAAGAAATGTAACATATTCATTTTTTTCTATATTGTTCAATAGAAAAGGCAAGATCTTTAACAATATCAGCATTTGCCCAGAGGATTGTTTAAGTTTGTTATCATTTGACGCCAAGGTAATGACACTGATAGGACAGGGTTTGTCACGTACATCTATGGGCGAATAAGCAAAATTCTGCATGGCTGAATTGAACACATCTAACTGCAGCTTTCCAGAGAGAACAAGTTGTTGTAATACACATTTAATTTCCATAGGTGCAACGCCTTCTAAAATGATGTGCATTATATCCTGTGGGGTCTGCTCGATTAGGTCAAAGCCTGGAAAATCAGCCAACTTACTTCTTCTGTTTATTCCATAAGTGGTTTTGAGGGCTGACTTTACAAACTCTGTACTAGCCCTTTCTATTTCAAGGCACTGTCTAAGATGTTTTGCCATTGTCCTTTTAGTAAAACATTGTTCATCAAAGTTGAGCTGCATTTCCTCTGCAGTACATTCACAATGTCTGCACTTACTGTATGCAAAACCAACTCCTTCCTTGAATCCAGCAAGCTCATGTTGTGCAAGGGTGTCACCACATAATGAAATGACAGCACCAAATAAATCAATTTCACCATTCGGTGTTTGAATTTTGACACCATTATACAGCAACTGTAAGTCTGCATCAAGTCTATTTAATAGAACATCAACACCACACTCGTTAATATCTTTAGATTTTGCTATAGCAAGTAGTCTGATTGCAGCCAGTTTTGACCTAAACTTGGGGTCTATATTGCCTAATGTGTAATAAACCATCAATAATTTATTCACAGAAGCATGTGACCCAAGCGGGTTGCATAGCTCTATTTCATCAGAGTATAATATCACCTGCAAAGCAGAAGGTCTTGTTGAAAACAGTGGGTGGGTTTTGAAAAGCCTTCCATCATTAATGTCATACAGAAAATCTTCGTGACAGTTCTGTGGTGTGGTGCTGATCATATTAAAAACTCTGGGATTGGACAACAGCTGTTCAAGACTCTTAATTAGTGGTATATAGTACAAAATAGTGTTTTTGATTGAGAGTCCTTTCTGTTTTCTGCAAGCCTTTCGGGATGTCACAATCTCTTCTGGTTCAACTGGGTTAAAAAGTGTTTTAATGGTTTTGTCTTGCATGTAAGCAGTGGCTATTGTGGAGAAAGGGTCTTGAAAACTGTCCAATGTCGCTAGTACCTCCTCTTGAACATGTTCCATACTGTCAGAGTGCGTCTGAAAGATCCTCATCATTGCGTCCCTCATGGTGTACAGAAGAGCATTTTGGTACTGTTGGACACTGCCGACAACACTGTTGACACTCATCTGAAACAAATTATGAGACATCATGTTTAGAGACAGGCAGACAATGTTTTCAGTGGTTTCCAGTTACAGGTGGGCATATGCAAATGATGGAGAGCTGATAATCAAATAGGCCCTTATTATAGATATTTAACTCAAGTGTAAAAATAAAGACAAATCGACCCATATGATAGAGAATGTACAAAATAAATAAAATGTATTAAAGGTTAAATCTAAAATGCTGTATAAATAATGGGCTTAGGTCGAGCCTTATTTACCATGTTCCTTATTTTATTGTTTTGCTGAATATAGCATTATAAAAGTATCTGTAATATAAAATGGCCTGTTTAACTGTAGTATAGAAAATGTGCAGAGTAGATTTGTATAAAATATATTTAGTATTTTGTTATTGTTCAGTTTGTTATATTGGGAATTAAAAGACACAGCATTGTGGTAACATTACCTGGGACAGGTGGCCCCTTTCCCGGAGATCGATGGTGAATGCAACTGCACGTCTGGTGAGCTCATCACTTGAACCAGGTCCTTCCTGTGACAATGACATGCATGAAGAATTATTTTTAATGTGTGTTCACAGCAGGTAGGGATAAGCAGTTCACCAGAAATATATTGAAACCCAAATGTAGAATCGCTTAACTTAGTTATTGCTTTATTATCAGTCAGTCAGTGCTTTATTTTATCTGCTAGTCAGTCCAATACAGACCCATATTACACAGACCTACAGCAACACTACAGTACAGTATATGGTTGTAAAAACACCATATAGTATGTACTGTGTATTACAGGTCTTTAGTAATGAAAATAGGCAAACTAAACACTTGCTGCATTGTGGCATCATGATCTTGTAGATCTGCTATGTTCCACTATATAAATAAAATTGCTCCTTAATTATAATCCATACAAAGGTTTTATATAATCATGATATTGATTTGAAGTCATAAAGCCTAATGACAGGTGTCATATTGTATAGTATTATCATGTGCAGGCAAAATGGAATCTTCCATTTGACATTTGATTTGGTGTAACAGGTGAGCTGACCTTCCTGTAGACATGATTATGGTATATTAATATACAATTAGTTTGCAACTGTAGCACTGTGTAGCAAGTTCTGGTATTTTCATGATGATCCATATAAAATAGTTCTAGTAATGGAATCTAATCAAGTCACATGTTTTAAACAAGAATATTGATTAGAACTTGTATAGCCCTGTGTATCATAATACATAGCTTAGATTGATTACCTGTGACATTTGATTTGGTGTGGCAGGAGTGTTGACTTCATTGCTTGTACTCTGCATCCCACAACTGGCACCAGTTTCATCCTGTACAGGTAAAAATGCAAATGTTTTTTTTTTTTTAATAATGGATTATTATTATATTATCTAACACCTCTAGCGTGCATGGCTATGTTTAGTCTACATCACTGGCTCCCAATGAACCCCAGGGACTTTCTCAAAGACCCCTGACTCCGGACCACACTTTGGAAACCTGATGTGCTACAAAACGTATGATTCACTTTAGAACCAGAGCCTTGAGTGTAGACAAAGTTAAGTCCTCTCCATTTACTTCCATGGAAAGGTCTAATCGCAGCTGCATAGACTTCTATTGGGATTTTAGATCGTGTTGTAGTAATAGTATACAACATAAGCATTACAGAGACTTTAGTAGTTGTTACTGTACAATTGTATACAATACAGTTGCCATGATTACATGTCTTAAAATAGCTCTTATTTGCGCTGCCCTCATTGAAAAAATAAGTACTTTCAATTCCAGTCTGTCTCTGTTCAGGCTGCTCTTGTAATTAATAATGGAGATATGTGCCACTTTTATTTTTTTGTACTGCATGTAGACGTACCTGTGACAGTTGATTGACGTGTGGGTTGGCTTCACTGCTGGTCCCCTGCACATTTCTTGTTTGGGCCAAAGCTCCGGAAAAAATGGGTACATCAAAATGTTCACCTCCGAGTCGAGATGGCGCAGGTGTTCGCATCCACCCAGTGGGTGGGATACCAGACTCAAGATACTCGCCATGTGTTCGTTTGATATGCTTGTAGAACGAATTGTAGATTGCATATTCTTCAATACAGCCATCAATTCCACATATAACACGGAAATCAGGACTGCGACTGTGTGCCTGGTTTATGTGACTCAGTAGAGACTTCAGGCTTAAGGCAACAAAAACAAAACAAATTACACACCTCCAGCACGCCATAGCTGCCCCAAAAATGACTAACAGAGCGAATATTTTTTTTCTTAAACTCTCCTACAGTGAGTCGCACAACTACACATCCAAAAACAAAAGTAGAATTCTTGGACTATACTCTACGGCAGAATCCCGGTAAGAATCGCCTTGCCAGTAATGTCCACAACAAGATACGACTTCTTCTTCTTCTTCCTCTTGCAGATTCGACTTCAATTCGTTTCACTTCCTGGTATACCAGGGCAATGGACTATACCAAAATAAGGAGGGGAGGGACGTTGTTATTATAAGTTTAAATGAGCATGTATGCAAATCAGAAAAAATAACGAAAACATATGAAAACAAATAGAATTCATCGTAATTATTAAAACTCTCTCTCTTTATGTATATTTTTAATTGTTTGTACATATTTTCATGTTACACTCACATGCCACCCCCTTTCCCGACCACTACCAAACACTGACGTAAGCACGTACAGACGTTCGGGTCGGCCATATATACGTTAAGCGCGCGCGCCCATTTCTTTTCCGGTGTTGTGCTGCTAGTCAGTGGTTGAGCTCGTTGAACCCTTACTCTATGGTTGAACCCAACAATTATACAGGTAAGGTTATTTTGATTTTTATAAAAGCAGTTATCATATGAGTAAGGGCTCATGCATCCTACATTCTCCCAAACTCAAGAGCTTTTAGCTCAGAGGCCTTTAGCTCCGAGTCCAACTAGCTTTAACGACGACCATTGCTACTCTAGGCAGAGGCGTCTGAGGCCTTCGTTAGCATTAGCATTATCAACGGAACACCACCGCTGCCATCCACACGTCACCTCCACGGGGCCCTGAACGTTATCCTAGCTTAAAAAAAAAAAAAAAATAGCTTAACGACGACCATTGCTACTCTAGGCAGAGACATCTGAGGCCTTCGTTAGCATTAGCATTATCAACGGAACACCACCGCTGCCATCCTCACGTCACCTCCACGGGGCCCTGAAAGCTACACGGTAACATTGGCTGTAGCAACCTGGTGTTGGCAGCCTGGTGACACCACCGTTGTGCCTCGTTGAAAATGTATTTTGACCTCCTGTCTGTCCGTCGTATTCAGGCTGTATTAATGGTGCCTGAACGTTAATTTTCTGACCCCTCAATACTATACTGTAGTTTGTCTATACTCTTGGTATTTTCAGTGCAGTCTAGTGTCAAGAGCTGCGGCATTGATGGATCAGAAACTGAACGCTCTAGCTGCTGTTAATGCAGCCTGATTTGGGACAAATGGCGACGCAAAAAAGAGCTATTTTAAGGCGTGTGTGCAACATGTAAACTGCTTTGTACAGTAACTAAAGTCTAATGTTTAAGTTGTGCTATTACTTTATAGCTTTGAACTATTGGTTACATTGTTTATTTGATTCTGACAACGCCATTAACTTCAGGGGCCGGTCTAATGGCGACTCTTCTATGTGGCGTTAACAGTTGACACGGTTGACACGCCGCCCTCGTTGAAAACAATGCTTTTCCACTTTCCAGCTCCAGCTTGTCCTTATTCAGGCTGCATGAACATCCGCTCAGTTTCTGACCCTCAATGTCGTGACTCTGACACTAGATGGCTCTGGGCAGACAATGACGTTTGCCGAGAGCAGACGCTGTGATACTAGCGGTTCTATAAAACGTTTTTATTTAAGGCAGTGGTTTTCAACCAGTGGTCCGAGGACCACTAGTGGTCCTTGAGAGGATTCTAGGTGGTCCCCAGCTAAATGATGGAGAGTTGGTTAACCAGATGTAACCCTTTGCAGCTCTAAAAAGGAAACCAAATGGACCCGCAAGGGTCCATTTGGTTCATGTTTACAACATGGTGACCACCTGAAGGGCCCACCTGAAATAGTGGGCCCTGGTATGAGAGGTTAAAACCCCTGATTCAAGGAATAGGACCACCAGATTAATATGTAGGCGCATTTGGCTGTTAAAAATAGGTCTGACACACAAAAAAAAAAAAATCAAATTCTCATTCTGTGTGTATCTACTTGTTTGAAGTAAACTTAAAGCACTCTGTTTAGTAAAATACTGTCTGCAACTTGTTTTTTTCTTTTTCTTTTAGGACCCTTTTTCTGTGTACAAATAACCCCATTAGGGTCAATTTGGGTCTATTTAAGCACATTTTAAGATGACTTTTGCTCACTGCAAAAGCATTGAGTTCCATCTGTGTGCTTCCTGGTCCTAACAGCAATTCTGCATTTTCCTCCCAGGTGTAAAACATGGGGATTCTAGACCAGCTTGACCACATCACCCGGTCAAAACTAGAAGGTATGTCTGCAATCGCGAAAACTCTGCGACGGCTGCAGCCCCCTTGAGGATTTCATGAAATTCAATTGCACTGTGACTGTGTAAATTCTAAACTGGCTTTGGCTGTGATTTCCACTGGCTTTTCACACGATTGGGCCACAAGTTTCTGGGACGGAGAAGTGGCCGATGGTCAGCTGGGGATTGATCATGTTGCCTATAGGCAACAGGGCCATCAGATATTCAAATGCCAATGAGGTGTTTTTTAGGCTTATAAAAAGATTCCACCTGTATATGCCGCTTATATCAGTAGTATTCTGCTGAGAAACTATTTACATTGCTTTGTATTTTTCAAATTAAGTTCTACTGTATATTGTGCTATTGATTATATACTAGTCTTTGTTTCACAGAACTGCAATCTTTGTTTCTGCTTTGGAATTTTAAATTTCAGGCCCCTGTTGCCAGTTTGTCAGTCAGGAAAGGGTACCCATTTATCAGCCTCACTTATGCAGTGTTGTGTACCAAATAATCTGTAAAAACTACTTTACAGAAGCAGTTGTTCTTGATGTTTTTAATGTAAAGGACAAATGGGATGCACTCCATAACTGTTGTTCCCAGACCCCTCTATTGAGAACCACTGTACCAAGTGCTAGAGAAAATGGGAGACATTGAACAAACAAACATACAAGATTGGGAGAAGAATATTGACTTTTAACACCAAAACAAAACATTTCATCTATGCACCAATAAAACCACTTATACTAGGTATACATGACATGTACTAATTTTGCTTCATTATCTATTAGATGCTGGCCTTGATGAAGCCCTGCTGCCAACTCTCACTCCTGCTGATCTAAAAAGAAACTTTTCCCACATATGGCAGATTTTGGGAGAAAGAAAACGCTGTGGGCTCTAATTCACCCAGAGGTAATGTAACTTTACATTGTAGTTATACTTCCCCTTGGAACCCAAAGACTTTCCCAGGTTCCCCAGGCGCTGCCATGGATCATGGGTGTGATGCCGCAAAATTACGCGTCAGCATTGTTTAGTCGTAACTATGATGGTATCTAATGATTGTTTAACCCTTACATTTTCTATTTTATCTGCTCTTAGAATGAGACTCCGTCCTCCTGCCAGGAAAAGGCTGGCCCTGCTCAATCGGAAATCGACCCACCTTCACCAAGCGGATCGTCTCCAATCTGTCAGCAACAGGCTCAAGCAACAAGCCCAAAGATGACCGTACAGCTTCCCACTCCACCAGAGTATGTGATCTATACCGATAGTGAACTGGAGCAAAGCCGGAAGCTCTACTTTGAGATGGCGCTCACGGTAAAGAGGGGAACATGAAATGTCAAAGGAGCTGAGATGCAGGTACAAAGGACCCCAATGGAAACAAGCTATAGGCTTTGTGTTTAAATCATGTTAGCAGACCTGTGTTTAACTGCACTTTCCTAGTTTGCAAACTGCTAATAAAGCGTTCAATCATTTAAAGGTTGGTGAGGAACACGGTTACCAGCATGGTCGCTCTCTTGAGAGCCAAAAAAATCAAGAACCGGTACCCTTCAAAGCAGGGAGCTCACCGCCATGGCCGAGCGAGTGGTGGAGTTTTACCCATGTTGGCGGATAAAAATAATAGTGTTAAACACGTAAGTATGTGTGATACTACTTTCTTTAATTTTACACATTTATGTCTTCAGTAACATTAATGCTGTGTGTGTCTCCTTTACACAGGCAACCTTTTTATGGGTTTCTTCAGAAGAGGCTTCAGAATATAAAGTCTCCTATGAAGAAGACTCTGGCACCCCAACAAGGGGTCTTAAAAGAAAACGTGCCATTGAATTCTCCAGTGACGATTATGACGACAACACAAGTGCATCAGGGTCATCCACAATAATCTTGTCTCCAAAGACTTCTGAGGTATAGTTATACTTCCTGTGCATTTCTTCACCAGAGTTGAAATCACAATTCAATCACATTCACTCAAACATTCACATTCACTCAAAACTTAATTCAGACCCCCATCTGAATTAAGTTTTTTTTTTTTTTGCAGGGACTAGGAATAGCAGGTCTACAGGCTGGTAGCATGGCACTAAGTGCCACACTACAAGCTTGTAGATCTGCTTTTTTTTTCCCAACAGTTGAACCAAAGTTGAAACCCATTCAGTCTGGAAATGCATTTATGGATCCTGTACAGTATTCAAACATTGAATTTGATTGTATGCTTTCTTGCTCAGCTGTATCATTGTTTATCTTTTTTTCTCCTTTTTTTTTTCTATGTGCAGCGTTCTGATGACGATAATAGTCTGCTGGTCCTGGCAACCGAAGGAGCCCTTCTGTTACTCCAGCTGGAGATGTGAGGAGCACCCCCAGTCCGTGTAAGTGGACATGTTTTATTTATAAATGTTAAAATAGACTTTCTAAGGACTCAATACGCATTAGTCCATCCAGTGTACAAATGCCTTGTTACTGACCAGTGTATTGTTTGGTAGGTATTAACTAGGTTGCTTCACATCACTTCAAATTAACATTTTTAGACTGTTTAAAAGCTATAGAATAATTCCGAATGAAATATCTAATACTAATTGCTGATTTTCTTTTCTTATATTATAGCTTGTGTGCCAACAAAAGGCATTGAAGGCGGAAGATATGAGATAGTCTCGCTGCGCAGGCCAGGCATTACAAGGCCTTAGAGGCCCTTTGCAAGAAGGCGAAGCCCAACCAGGATGCTGTTGCCCAGCTGCTGGATCTAGAGTCGAGGCCAGAAGGAGCATTCATCGACAACAGTGACATCTTGAAGGAAGAAGACAGGCCGGCGAAAATCCTTGAAGCCTAATCCGTGTTTCAAGGAGCTTAGACATGTAAGCCTTGAACATCTGAAACCTAGCGTCCCTCTTTGTGAAAAACCAAATGCAAACTCTGTGTTGCAATGTGTATATTGCTTGCGAATTGGTTAAAAATCACGGCTAAGCAGCGTTCTGCTTCTTTGTGTACCATACTCCCACTAAGAGAGGCAGTTGTTTTACACTTTACACTAACATGCGTTCTAGGTGAAGGGCTGAGCTGTCCCGGATCCTGGGAAAGGACAACACCAAATTCTGGGAGATGTGAAGAAGAGATGGGAAGCCTTCCAGTCCATTGTGCAGTACTATGCGGTGGTCAAGAAGGCCGTTCAGCCACCAATGCCTTTGGACACAGGTACATAGTTGAGGCTTAACATTTTGTTGTATTTAGAAGGCTATCCAGAGCAACTTGTGCAGTATGCATGTTGTGTGTAGGGCTGTTATTTTCCCTCTAAAATACCGTTTCGAAATTCATTTCTTTAAATATTTTAATAATCGAATATTATAATCGAATATTTACGTTATTTTAGCTCATTATTTAATATAATATAGCCCAGATTTTACCAATTAATACTCTGGTAATTAGGCATACCTGTATTCTATACATTGTCATTGACTGCAGTCACTGCACAGGCTACTCTGTCCACTAGAGGCCCCCCTTCACATGCAAATGTAAGCCATTGTGTGCATTACATGAAGCCCCATAGGTTTTGATGCCACATCAAAAGCGGTGAACTATAGAAACCAGCACCTTTGAATGATCACGCTATTACCATAAATGGAAGAACATAATGTCCACAGTTTCCATGTAACTCGGGTCATCAC
>CM076968.1:1514120-1584120 GCA_039105355.1 Benthosema pterotum
TGCAACGCATGGAGTTCAAGTCCGTTGCTCTCCTCATGTCCTCCGCAGATGCGGAACCAGGTTGGCGAAGGTTGTGCAGACGTTACATCACATTACGTCATACCCCGAGGGACCGACCGCCAAACACCGAGCACTGTGCACGGCTCGCCATACTTGCGCCTGCTCTGCTCACGCAAATACAAATATGTGTTTTTTAACTTTAGATAACCCATTGCACGGACATTTTTAGTCTTTATAAAGTACAGAGTCACTCACTTCTTTCATGCAAGTTCAAAAGCTTTATGCTTAAAGTTCGTTTAACATTTAAGCAATAGTATTGTAAATTGCATTTACAATATCATCAAGGTAACCCCACTGTAATTGTAAAATTGCATTCATTCTATGCTATTCATTGTTTTTTTCTCAAATGATTTTTGTTTAATTTTACCATTCTTTTATCGGCTTATCAGGGGAGATCGAAATAATTAAATTAGAAAGTTTGGTTGAGCAAGGAAGGTGATGTATGATGTATTTTTTTACTAGATCACCCTCTTTATTTTTAATTCAATTAGAAGAATCACTGTACAACTTGGATGAAAGGGTAAATTTCATTTTTCCCTCAAAATACATCTCTAACTGAAAATGCCGAAATGGGTCCCAAAAGGTAAATATTTCGTGTGGCCACCATTATTTTCCAGCACTGCCTTCATCCTCCTGTGTTTGAAGTTCAGCAGAACTTCACCGGTTGCCACTGGAATCATCTCCCACTCCTCCATGGTGACATCATGGAGATGGTGCATGTTGGAGACCTTACGCTCCACCAGCTTCCATTTGAGGGTGTCCCTGCCTGCCTGCCTGCCTGCCTGCCTGCCTGTCTGTGCGTGCGCCTCCCTGCCTGTCTGTGGCAGCTTTTATTGTGAAGTTATTCAACTTCACACCATGTGACCCAAGCACTTAAGTCGTGGTTCCAATTCCTCCATTGGGTCAAAAACTGTATCATATTGTTCTTATCTGTTATGGGTGCTAGAATATTAGGAAAACAAACCAATATTCAATATTTGATCAGAATCAAACAGCAAAAAACAGTTATTTAAAATGAAATTCCTACTGTTGATCGGGTTAAACCAAATTACCATCATGGTGTCCAAAAAATGAAACATTGTGTTGAGTTCATTTGAGGGTTAGAAAATTAGGAGTCCAAACCAAAATTGAATATTGGTTCCAAAACAAACAGAAGAAAACATGCTATTTGAAGTTAATTTCGTACTGTTGATCAGGTTAAGCCAAATTACCATTATGGTGTCCAAAAAATGAAGCATTGTTGAGATTTATTTTAGGGGCTAGAATATTAGGAAACCGAAGCAAACTTGAATATTTGTTCAGAAACAAACATCAAAAAACAGAAAAAGTTGTTATTCTAAAGTCAATTCCTAGTCGTTGGTCAGATTATACTAAGGGGCCCAGACTGTGTACTCGCTTTTGTGAGATACTGTATGTATTGGTATTCGTTGTCCAGTTTGACCCACCAGTTTTGGAGATATGGTTTATAGAGTAATGTCTTCCAGAAAACGGAGTGGGAAAACAGGCTTCAAAGATTCACTTCTGTGTTAACATGACACCTGGCTACATGTTGGTTAACATACACTAGTGTATAAAGAGGCTACCTGTGTTATTAACTCATTTAGCATTTGGTTTATCATTATAAATCCAACACATTTCCTGGATTCATAAAGATATACCAGTGTGGAGATGCATGTGTCTCTTATAGTCACTTGAACGTCTGAAACACTTGCTGCAATGTCGACAGTAGTACGGTTGCTCTCCACTGTGAATACGCAGGTGTAACTGCAAGTGACTTGACTTATTGAAACGCTTGTCACAATGTTGACAGTGGTACGGTCTTTCCCCAGTATGGATACGCTGGTGTGTGTGCAAGTCAACTAAATGTTTATAACCCTTGTCACAATGTTGACAGTGGTACGGTCTTTCCCAGCTGTGGACCCGCTGGTGTCTCTGCAGATTAAATAATTTACTGAAACCCTTGCCACAATGCTGACAGTGGTACGGTCTTTCCCCGCTGTGGACCCGCTGGTGTCTCTGCAGATTAAATAATTTACTGAAACCCTTGCCACAATGTTCACAGGTGTGGGTGGTTGTCTTTCCAGTGGATCTCGGCCGGCCCATCTTTCCTTCTCCCACCAGAACGTCATTCTTGCTAATGGTAAACTGATGTTGATGACCCTCAGATTCAGGTATAACTGCACCTCTTTGACAGGCTGCAGACGGGGTCTGTTCCTTCCTCTGTGTTTGGCGGTAGAGGTCGTCGCTGGGGCTCTCCTCTGTGAGTTCCTGGAGGACAGAGGAAACAGGAACGTACGGATGCTCAGAACTAGAGACCTGAGTCTGCACACGTTGGACCTCACTCCTTGCTACAGCTACAGATAGACTCTGATCAGTTGAACTGGACGCCGTCTTGAACACTTCTTCCAGCTGAGCTATGCGTGTTCCGTGATTCTGCTCCAGCGCCTTGATAGACGCCAGGATGGTGGAAAGGGTTGGTTCTTCTGGGTCCATCTCGCTGAGGTTAACAACACTTATTTTCGCAATGTTGAATTATGAAATTAAAGGCACACTATCGCTGTCTCCCTCTTGTCTGTGTCTATCTCCAGTCACTAACACCGACGTTGAAGTGAAGGTCTCAAGACAATTCGCAGGTTATGCAAGCTGGCCATGGATCTGTGGTCTGACGTCACACACAACAAAGTTTTGCATTGCAAGTCTCTAGAAATGCAGATTTGCGCAGGTCGTCCATTTTTTGAGCAATCTACGTAGACTATGGAATGGTCACTTGCAATCAATATGATTGCACAAAACATGCAGTAATCCCCCCCTCACACATGTATGCAGAACACATGAGTTCAAGTCCGTTGCTCTCCCCATGTCCTCCGTAGATGCGGAACCAGGTTGGTGAAGGTTGTGCAGACGTTACATCACATTGGGTAATTGACAGAGGGTTGACAAAGAGGTTGCAAAGTCGTGGGATAAAATAAATATTTTAAACTAGAAAGTGCAAACTTTTGCACGTTGCACACAAGTAGGACATGATCTAGTTGAGTGTGAGCAGAGCTGGCCAATACTCATGACATTAGCTATAAAGGTCTTTTACTTACGTCACATTACGTCATACCCCGAGGGACCGAACGCCGAACACCGAGCACCGTGCACAGATCGCCGTACTTGCGCCTGCTCTGCTCATGCAAATAAAAATAGATGTGTTTTTTTAACTTTAGATAACATATTCCAAGGATGTTTTTAGTCTTGATAAAGTGCAGACTACGAGGAGGTCGCTCACTTCTTTCATGCGAGTTGAAAGAAGTGAGCTGAAGTGGCTGAAGGTAAAGGTGATGGACTGGCCAAGCATGTCTTCAGACCTAAACCCAGTTGAGCATCTGTGGGACACCCTCAAATGGAAGCTGGCGAAGCGTAAGGTCTCCAACATCCACCATCTTTGGCCTGCAGTTTAGACATTAATGGCTTATTGTTGTCTCCACCGTAAGGTGGTGACTATGGAACGCACCCCGTCATTCCGTCCCGTGTCTGTAACCCGTCATTCCGCCCGTGTCTGTACCCCGTCATTCCGTCCCGTGTGTGATGTAATGATGACGTCATAGATCTCATAGCTGAGCCGGACGGTGGAGACCTGTGCCCCATAGGGGCACAACTCTTGTTTTTAGTTATTTTGAGGGGGAAATGAAATTTACCCTTTCATCCAAGCTGTACAGTGACTACTTCACATTGTGTCAAAATTTCAATTTTCAATCTCAATTTTGTGAGATACTGTATATATTGGTATTGGTTGTCCATTTTGACCCACCAGTTTTGGAGACATGGTTTATAGAGTAATGCCTTTCAGAAAACAGCGAGTGGGAAAACAGGCTTCAAAGATTCACTTCGGTAGTAACATTACACCTGGCTACATGTTGAAGCATTCATTTCATATTTAAATGTTGTTTCGCATACACTAGTATGTAAAGAGTCTACCTGTGTTATTAACTCATTTAGCATTTGATTTATCGTTATACATCACATTTCCTGGATTCATAAAGATACACCAGTGTGGAGACACATGTGTCTGCTCAAGTCACTTGAATATCTGAAACACTTGCCGCAATGTCGACAGTAATACGGTTTCTCTCCACTATGAATACGCAGGTGGACCTGCAAGTGACTTGACATATTGAAACGCTTGTCACAATGTTGACAGTGGTACGGTCTTTCCCCAGTATGGATACGCTGGTGTGCGTGCAAGTGACTTGAATGACTGAAACTTTTGCCACAACGTTGACAGTAGTACGGTCTTTCCCCAGTATGGATACGTAAGTGACTGTGCAAGTGAGCCCATTGTGTGAAACCCTTGTCACAATGCTGACAGTGGTACGGTCTTTCCCCGCTGTGGATCCGCTGGTGTCGCTGCAGATTAAATAATTTACTGAAACCCTTGCCACAATGTTCACAGGTGTGGGTGGTTGTCTTTCCAGTGGATCTCAGCCGGCACATCTTCCCTTCTCCTGCCAGAACCTCATTCTTGGTAATGGTAAACTGATGTCGATGACCCTCAGATTCAGGTATAACTGCACCTCTTTGACAGGCTGCAGACAGGGTCTGTTCCTTCCTCTGTGTTTGGTGGTAGAGGTCGTCGCTGGGGCTCTCCTCTGTGAGTTCCTGGAGGACAGAGGAAACAGGAACGTACGGACGCTCAGAACTAGAGACCTGAGTCTGCACACGTTGGACTTCACTCCTTGCTACAGCTACAGATAGACTCTGATCAGTTGAACTGGACTCCGACATCGTCTTGAACACTTCTTCCAGCTGAGCTATGCGTGTTCCGTGATTCTGCTTTACATCAGAAATACTTGTAGCCAGAGAGGATAGGACATGTTTTAGTGCATCTGGTGCCTTGATAGACGCCAGGATGGAGGAAAGGGTTGGTTCTTCTGGGTCCATCTCGCTGAGGGTAACAACACTTATTTTCGCAATGTTGAATTATAAAATTAAAGACACACTTGCTGTCTCCCGCTGTCTGTGTCTATCTCCAGTCACTCACACCAACGTTGAAGTGAAGGTATCAAGACAATTCGCACGTTATGCAAGCTGGCCATGGATCTGTGGTCTGACGTCACACACAGCAAAGTGTTGCAGTGCAAGTCTCTAGAAATGCAGATTTGCGCAGGTCGTCCATTTTTGGAGCAATCTACGTAGACTATGGAAGGGTCAAATGCAATCAATATGACTGCAAAAAACATGCAGTAATCCCCCCCTCACTCATGTATGCAGAACGTCTGAAGTCCGTTGCTCTCCCCATGTCCTCCGTAGATGCGGAACCAGGTTGGCGAATGTTGTGCAGACGTTACATCACATTAGGTAATTGACGGAGGGTTGACAAAGAGGTTGCAAAATCGTGGGATAAAATAAATATTTTAAACTAGAAAGTGCAAACTTTTGCATGTTGCACACAAGTAGACCATGATCTAGTTGAGTGTTAGTGGAGCGGGCTAATACTCATGAAATTAGCTATAGAGGTCTTTTACTTACGTCACATTACGTCATACCCCGAGGGACCGACCGCCGCACACCGAGCACCGTGCACAGATCGCCGTACTTGCGCCTGCTCTGCTCACGCAAATAAAAATAGATGTGTTTTTTATCTTTAGATAACCTATTCTAAGGATGTTTTTAGTGTTGATAAAGTGGAGAGTACGAGAATGTCGCTCACTTCTTTCATGCGAGTTGAAAGAAGTGAGCTGAAGTGGCTGAAGGTAAAGGTGATGGACTGGCCAAGCATGTCTCCAGACCTAGACCCAGTTGAGCATCTGTGGGGCACCCTCAAATGGAAGCTGGTGGAGCATAAGGTCTCCAACATCCACCATCTCCATGATGTCATCATGGAGGAGTGGGAGATGATTCCAAGTGGCAACCGGTGAAGTTCTGCTGAAGTCGATGCCCAGGAGGATGAAGGCAGTGCTGGAAAATAATGGTGGCCACACAAAATATTTACCTTTGGGACCAATTTGGACGTTTTCACTTAGGGGTGTACTAGCTTCTTTGGCATGCAGTTTATACATTGATGGCTTCTTTTTAGTTATTTTGAGGGGAAAATGAAATTTACCCTTTCATGCAAGCTGCAAACTGACTACTTCACATTGTGTCAAAATTTCATTTTGTCAGTTTTCCAGGGAAAATATATAATGAAATATTTGGAGAAATGGGAGGGGTGTACAGTATCTCAATTTTGTGAGATAGTGTATATACAGTATTGGTATTGGTTATCCAATTTGACCCACCAATTTTAGAGATATGAATTATAGAGTAATGTCTTCCAGAAAACAGCGAGTGGGAAAACAGGCTTCAAAGATTCACTTCGGTGGTAACATTACACCTGGCTACATGTTGAAGCGATCATTTCATATTTAAATGTTCGCATACACTAGTATGTGAGGAGTCTACCTGTGTTATTAACTCATTTAGCATTTGATTTATCGTTATACATCACATTTCCTGGATTCATAAAGATACACCAGTGTGGAGACGCATGTGTTTCCTGAAGTCATTTGATTGTCTGAAACACTTGCCGCAATGTCGACAGTAGTACGGTTTCTCTCCACTATGAATACGCAGGTGTACCTGCAAGTGACTTGACTGACTGAAACGCTTGTCACAATGTTGACAGTGGTACGGTCTTTCCCCAGTATGGATACGCAGGTGTCTGTGCAAGACATTTGAATGACTGAAACCCTTGCCACAATGCTGACAGTGGTACGGCCTTTCCCCGGTGTGGATCCGCTGGTGTGTCTGCAGATTAAACAATTTACTGAAACCCTTGCCACAATGTTCACAGGTGTGGGTGGTTATCTTTCCAGTGGATCTCGGCCAGCACATCTTTCCTTCTCCCGCCAGAACCTCATTCTTGGTATTGGTAAAACTGATGTCGATGACCCTCAGATTCAGGTATAACTGCACCTCTTTGACAGCCTGCAGACGGGGTCTGTTCCTTCCTCTGTGTTTGGTGGTAGAGGTCGTCGCTGGGGCTCTCCTCTGTGAGTTCCTGGAGGACGGAGGAAACAGGAACGTACGGACGCTCAGAACTAGAGACCTGAGTCTGCACACGTTGGACCTCACTCCTTGCTACAGATAGACTCTGATCAGTTGAACTGGACTCCGACATAGTCTTGAACACTTCTTCCAGCTCGGCTATGCATGTTCTTACATCAGAAATACTAGTAGCCAGCCAGGATACGGCATGTTTTAGTGTGTCCAGCGCCTTGACAGCCTTCAGGATGGTGGAAAGGGCTGGTTCTTCTGGGTCCATCTCGCTGAGGGTAACAGTTATTTTCGCAATGTTGAATTATAAAATTAAAGGCACACTATCGCTGTCCCCCTCTTGTCTGTGTCTATCTACAGTCACTCACACAAACGTTGAAGTGAAGGTCTCAAGACAATTCACACGTTATGCAAGCTGGCCATGGATCTGTGGTCTGACGTCACACACAAAAAAGTGTTGCAGTGCAAGTCTCTAGAAATGCAGATTTGCGCAGGTCGTCCATTTTTTGAGCACTATGGAATGGTCACTTGCAATCATATTGATTGCAGTACATGCAGTAATCATGCAGTAATCATGCAGTAATCCCCCCCTCACACATGTATGCAGAACACATGAGTTCAAGTCCGTTGCTCTCCCCATGTCCTACATAGATGCGGAACCAGGTTGTTGAAGGTTGTGCAGACGTTACATCACATTGGTTAATTGACAGAGGGTTGACAAAGAGGTTGCAAAATCGTGGGATAAAATAAATATTTTAACTAGAAAGTGCAAACTTTTGCACGTTGCACACAAGTAGGACATGATCTAGTTGAGTGTGAGCGGAGCGGGCTAATACTCATGACATTACCTATAAAGGTCTTTTACTTACGTCACATTACGTCATACCCCGAGGGACTGACCGCCGCACACCGAGCACTGTACACAGATCGCCGTACTTGCGCCTGCAAATAAAAATAGATGTGGTTTTTAACTTTAGATAACATATTCCAAGGATGTTTTTAGTCTTGATAAAGTAAAGAGTTCGAGAAGGTCGCTCACTTCTTTCATGCGAGTTGAAAGAAGTGAGCTGAAGTGGCTGAAGGTAAAGGTGATGGACTGGCCAAGCATGTCTCCAGACCTAAACCCAGTTGAGCATCTGTGGGACACCCTCAAATGGAAGCTGGTGGAGCGTAAGGTCTCCAACATCCACCATCTCCATGATGTCATCATGGAGGAGTGGGAGATGATTCCAAGTGGCAACCGGTGAAGTTCTGCTGAACTCGATGCCCAGGAGGATGAAGGCAGTGCTGGAAAATAATGGTGGCCACACAAAATATTTACCTTTGGGACCAATTTGGACGTTTTCACTTAGGGGTGTACTAGCTTCTTTGGCCTGCAGTTTAGACATTAATGGCTTCTTTTTAGTTATTTTGAGGGGGAAAAAAATGAAATTTACCCTTTCATCCAAGCTGTAGACTGACTACTTCACATTGTGTCAAAATTTCATTTGATCAGTTTTCCAGGGAAAATATATAATGAAATATTTGGAGAAATGGGAGGGGTGTACAGTATCTCAATTTTGTGAGATAGTGTATATACAGTATTGGTATTGGTTATCCAGTTTGACCCACCAATTTTGGAGATATGGATTATAGAGTAATGTCTTCCAGAAAACAGCGAGTGGGAAAACAGGCTTCAAAGACTCACTTCGGTGGTAACATTACACCTGGCTACATGTTGAAGTATTCATTTCATACTTAAATGTTGGTTCGCATACACTAGTATGTAAAGAGTCTACCTGTGTTATTAACTCATTTAGCATTTGATTTATCGTTAGACATCACATTTCCTGGATTCATAAAGATACACCAGTGTGGAGACGCATGTGTCTGCTCAAGTCACTTGAATGACTGAAACTTTTGCCACAACGTTGACAGTAGTACGGTCTTTCCCCAGTATGGATACGTAAGTGACTATGCAAGTGAGCCCACTGTGTGAAACCCTTGTCACAATGCTGACAGTGGTACGGTCTTTCCCCGGTGTGGATCCGCTGGTGTGTCCGCAGATGATCTAATTTACTGAAACCCTTGCCACAATGTTCACAGGTGTGGGTGGTTGTCTTTCCAGTGGATCCCGGCTGGCACATCTTTCCTTCTCGCGCCAGAACCTCATTCTTGGTATTGGTAAACTGATGTTGATGACCCTCAGATGCACCTCTTTGACAGGCTGCAGACGGGGTCTGTTCCTTCCTCTGTGTTTGGTGGTCGAGGTCAACGCTGGGGCTCTCCTCTGTGAGTTTCTGGAGGACGGAGGAAACAGGAACGTACGGATACTCAGAACTAGAGACCTGAGTCTGCACACGTTGGACCTCACTCCTTGCTACAGCGACAGATAGACTCTGATCAGTTGAACTGGGCTCCGACATCGTCTTGAACACTTCTTCCAGCTGAGCTATGCGTGTTCCATGATTCTGCTTTACATCAGAAATAGCCTACTAGTAGCCAGAGAGGATAGGACATGTTTTAGTGCATCTGGTGCCTTGATAGACGCCAGGATGGTGGAAAGGGTTGGTTCTTCTGGGTCCATCTCGCTGAGGTTAACAACACTTATTTTCGCAATGTTGAATTATGAAATTAAAGGCACACTATCGCTGTCTCCCTCTATCTGTGTCTATCTCCAGTCACACACACCAACGTTGACGTGAAGGTCTCAAGACAATTTGCACGTTATGCAAGCTGGCCATGGATCTGTGGTCTGACGTCACACACAACAAAGTGTTGCAGTGCAAGTCTCTAGAAATGCAGATTTGCGCAGGTCATCTATTTTTTGAGCAATCTACGTAGACTATAGAATGGTCACTTGCAATCAATATGATTGCAAAAAAGATACAGTAATCTCCCCCTCACTCATGTATGCAGAGACTTGAACTCAGGTTCAAGTCCGTTGCTCTCCCCATGTCCTCCGTCGATGCGGAACCAGGTTGGTGAAGGTTGTGCAGGCGTTATATCACATTCGATAATTGACAGAGGGTTGACAAAGAGGTTGCAAATCGTGGGATAAAATAAATATTTTAAACTAGAAAGTGCAAACTTTTGCACGTTGCACACAAGTAGGCCATGACCTACTTGAGCGTGAGCGGAGCAGGCTAATGCTCATGACATTGGCTATAAAGGTCTTTTACCAGACCAGACAGTGGCCTTGTGGTTAGAGTGTCCGCCCTGAAACTGGGTTCGATTCCCGGCCGGGTCATACCAAAGACTGTAAAAGTGGGACCCAATGCCTCCCTGCTTGGCACTCTGCATCAAAGGGATGGATTGGGGGTCAAAATCAGCTAATGATTCCTGAGCGCGGCAAGCCACAGTTCACCGTTCCTTGGAGCTCACCGCTCCAAGAGATGGGTCAAAAGCGGAGAACTAATTTCACTGCGGTAACGTGAGTGACTAATCTGACGACTTTGACTTTGACTTTTTTACTTACGTCACATTATGTCATACCCCTTAGGGACCGACCGCTGAACACCGCTGAACACCGCTGAACACCGAGCACCTTGCACGGATCGCCGTACTTGCGTCTGTTTTGCTCACGCAAGTAAAAATATACTGTATGTGGTTTTTAACATTAGATAACCTATTCCACGGACATTTTTAGTCTTTATAAAGTACAGAGTCAGACAAGGTCGCTCACTTCTTTCATGGAAGTTCAAAAGCTTCATGCTTGAAGTTTGTTTAACATTCAAGCAACAGTATTGTAAATTGCATTTACAATATCATCAAGGTAACCCCACTGCAATTGTAAAATTGCATTCATTCTTTGCCAAGGGGAACCTCAATACTGTTATTAATAGCTACAAACTTTTTCTTTATTTTTTTCTCAAAAGATTGTTGTTTATTTTGAAAAGTTTCTTGACCAATCTATTATCGGCTTATCAAGGAAGATCGAAATAATTAAATTAGAATGTTTGGTTGAGCAAGGAAGGTGAGCATGATGTATTTCTTTTTACTAGATGACGCTCTTTATTTTTACTTTAATTTGAAAAAATCACTGTACAACTTGGATAAAAGGGTAAACTTCATTTTTTCCCTCAAAATAACTAAAACACAGCCATTAATGTCTGAACTGCAGGCAACAAAAGTTAGTACACCCCTAACTGAAAATCAAAATTGGTCCCAAAAGGTCAATATTTTGTGTGGCCACCATTATTTTCCAGCACTGCCTTCATCCTCCTGTGTTTGAAGTTCAGCAGAACTTCGCCGGTTGCCACTGGAATCATCTCCCACTCCTCCATGGTGACATCATGGAGATGGTGCAAGTTGGAGACCTTACGCTCCACCAGCTTCCATTTGAGGGTGTCCCTGCCTGCCTGCCTGCCTGTCTGTGCGTGCTTGCGCCTCCCTGCCTGTCTGTGGCAGCTTTTATTGTGAAGTTTCAACTTCACACCATGTGACCCAAGCACTTAAGTCACGGTTCCAATTCCTCTGTTATGATCTGTTATGGGTGCTAGAAAATTAGGAAAACAAACCAATATTCAATATTTGATCAGAATCAAACAGCAAAAAACAGTTATTTAAAATTAAATTCCTACTGTTGATCGGGTTAAACCAAATTACCATCATGGTGTCCAAAAAAAATGAAGCATTGTGTTGAGTTCATTTGAGCGTTCGAAAATTAGGAGACCAAACCAAAATTGAATATTGGTTCCAAAACAAACAGAAGAAAACATGCTATTTGAAGTTAATTTCGTACTGTTGATCAGGTTAAGCCAAACTACCATTATGGTGTCCAAAAAATGAAGCGTTGTTGAGATTTATTTTAGGGGCTAGAATATTAGGAAACCGAAAGCAAAATTGAATATTTGTTCAGAAACAATCAAAAAACAGAAAAAGTTGTTATTCTAAAGTCAATTCCTAGTCGTTGGTCAGATTATACTAGGGGGCCCCGACCGTGTACTCACTTTTGTGAGATACTGTATGTATTGGTATTCGTTGTCCAGTTTGACCCACCAGTTTTGAAGATATTGTTTATAGAGTAATGTCTTCCAGAAAACGGAGTGGGAAAACATGCTTCAAAGATTCACTTCTGTGTTAACATTACACCAGGCTACATGTTGATTAACATACACTAGTGTGCAAAGAGGCTACCTGTGCTATTAACTCATTTAGCATTTGGTTTATCATTATAAATCCAACACATGTCCTGGATTCATAAAGCTATACCAGTGTGGAGATGCATGTGTCTCTTATAGTTACTTAAATGTGTGAAACACTTGCCGCAATGTCGACAGTAGTAGGGTTGCTCTCCACTGTGAATACGCAGGTGTATCTGGAAGTGACTTGACTTATTGAAACGCTTGTCACAATGTTGACAGTGATACGGTCTTTCCCCAGTATGGATACGCTGGTGTGTGTGCAAGTCACTTGAATTTTTGAAACCCTTGCCACAATGTTGACAGTGGTACGGCCTTTCCCCGGTGTGAATCCTCTGGTGAATGTGCAAGTGACTTGAACTATTGAAACCCTTGCCACAATGCTGACAGTGGTACGGCCTTTCCCCGCTGTGGATCCGCTGGTGTCGCTGCAGTTTATCTAATTTACTGAAACCCTTGCCACAATGTTCACAGGTGTGGGTGGTTATCTTTCCAGTGGATCTTGGCCGGCACATCTTTCCTTCTTCCGCCAGAACCTCATTCTTGGTAATGGTAAACTGATGTCGAGGACCCTCAGATTCAGGTATAACTGCACCTCTTTGACAGGCTGCAGACGGGGTCTGTTCCTTCCTCTGTGTTTGGTGGTAGAGGTCATCGCTGGGGCTCTCCTCTGTGAGTTCCTGGAGGACGGAGGAAACAGGAACGTACAGATGCTCAGAACTAGAGACCTGAGTCTGCACACGTTGGACCTCACTCCGTGCTACAGATAGATTCTCATCAGTTGAACTGGACTCCGACAACGTCTTGAACACTTCTTCCAGCTGAGCTATGCGTGTTCCGTGATTCTGCTTTACATCAGAAATACTAGTAGCCAGAGAGGATAGGACATGTTTTAGTGTGTCCAGCACCTTGACAGCCTTCAAGATGGTGGAAAGGGTGGTTTTTCTGGGTCCATCTCGCTGAGGGTAACACCACTTCTTTTCACAATGTTGAATTATAAAATTACAGACACACTTGCTGTCTCCCTCTTGTCTGTGTCTCCAGTCACTCACACCGACGTTGAAGGAAAGGTCTCAAGACAATTCGCACGTTATGCAAGCTGGCCCTGGATCTGTGGTCTGACGTCACACAAAACAAAGTGTTGCAGTGGAAGTATCTAGAAATGCAGATTTGCGCAGGTCGTCCATTTTTTGAGCAATCTACGTAGACTATGGAATGGTCACTTGCAATCAATATGATTGCAAAAAAGATACAGTAATCTCCCCCTCAATCATGTATGCAGAGACTTGAACTCAGGTTCAAGTCCGTTGCTCTCCCCATGTCCTCCGTCGATGCGGAACCAGGTTGGTGAAGGTTGTGCAGGCGTTATATCACATTCGATAATTGACAGAGGGTTGACAAGGAGGTTGCAAATCGTGGGATAAAATAAATATTTTAAACTAGAAAGTGCAAACTTTTGCACGTTGCACACAAGTAGGCCATGACCTACTTGAGCGTGAGCGGAGCAGGCTAATGCTCATGACATTGGCTATAAAGGTCTTTTACCAGACCAGACAGTGGCCTTGTGGTTAGAGTGTCCGCCCTGAAACTGGGTTCGATTCCCGGCCGGGTCATTCCAAAGACTGTAAAAGTGGGACCCAATGCCTCCCTGCTTGGCACTCAGCATCAAAGGGATGGATTGGGGGTCAGAATCAGCTAGTGATTCCCGAGCGCAGCAAGCCGCAGCTCACCGCTCCTTGGAGCTCACCGCTCCAAGAGATGGGTCAAAAGCGGAGAACTAATTTCACTGCGGTAACGTGAGTGACTAATCTGACGACTTTGACTTTGACTTTTTTTACTTACGTCACATTACGTCATACCCCTTAGGGGCCGACCTCCGATCACTGTGCACGGATCGCCGTACTTGCGTCTGCTCTGCTCAGTAAAAATATACTGTATGTGGTTTTTAACTTTAGATAACCTATTCCATGGGCATTTTTAGTCTTTATAAAGTACAGAGTTAGACAAGGTCGCTCACTTCTTTCATGGAAGTTCAAAAGCTTCATGCTTAAAGTTTGTTTAACATTCAAGCAATAGTATTGTAAATTGCATTCACAATATCATCAAGGTAACCCCACTGCAATTGTAAAATTGCATTCATTCTTTGCCAAGGGGAACCTCGATACTCAATACTGCTATTAATAGCTACAAACGTATTTATTTTTTTCTCAAAAGATTTTTGTTTATTTTGAAAAGTTTCTTTACCAATATTTTATCGGCTTATCAAGGAAGATCGAAATATTTAAATTAGGAAAACAAACCAATATTCAATATTTGATCAGAATCAAACAGCAAACAGTTATTTAAAATTAAATTGCTACTGTTGATCGGGTTAAACCAAATTACTATCATGGTGTCCAAAAAATGAAGCATTGTGTTGTGTTCATTTGAGGGTTAGAAAATTAGGAGACCAAACCAAAATTGAATATTGGTTCCAAAACAAACAGAAGAAAACATGCTATTTGAAGTTAATTTCGTACTGTTGATCAGGTTAAGCCAAATTACCATTAAGGTATCCAAAAAATGAAGCATTGTTGGGATTTATTTCAGGGGCTAGAATATGAGGTAACCGAAGCAAAATTTAATATTTGTTCAGAAACAAACATCAAAAAACAGAAAAAGTTGTTATTCTAAAGTCAATTCCTAGTCGTTGGTCAGATTATACTAGGGGGCCCAGACCGTGTACTCACTTTTGTGAGATACTGTATGTATTGGTATTCGTTGTCCAGGTTGACCCACCAGTTTTGAAGATATCGTTTATAGAGTAAAGTCTTCCAGAAAACGGAGTGGGAAAACATGCTTCAAAGATTCACTTCTGTGTTAACATTACACCAGGCTACATGTTGGTTCGCATAGACTAGTATGTAAAGAGTCTACCTGTGTTATTAACTCATTTAGCATTTGGTTTATCGTTATACATCACATTTCCTGGATTCATAAAGATATACCAGTGTGGAGACGCATGTGTTTCCTCAAGTCACTTGATTGTCTGAAACACTTGCCGCAATGTCGACAGTAGTACGGTTTCTCTCCACTATGAATACGCAGGTGGACCTGCAAGCAGCTTGACTGCTTGAAACGCTTGTCACAATGTTGACAGTGGTACGGTCTTTCCCCAGTATGGATCCGCTGGTGACTGTGCAAGTGACTTGATTTACTGAAACCCTTGCCACAATGCTGACAGTGGTACGGTCTTTCCCCAGTATGGATCCGCTGGTGACTGTGCAAGTTACTTGAATTACTGAAACGCTTGTCACAATGCTGACAGTGGTACGGTCTTTCCCCAGTATGGATCCGCTGGTGTCTGTGCAAGTGACTTGACCGTTTGAAACCCTTGCCACAATTCTGACAGTGGTACTGTCTTTCCCCGGTGTGGATCCGCTGGTGTGTCTGCAGATGATCTAATTTACTGAAACCCTTGCCACAATGTTCACAGGTGTAGGTGGTTTTCATTCCATTGGATCTCGGCCGGCACATCTTTCCTTCTCCCGCCAGAACCTCATTCTTGGTATTGGTAAACTGATGTCGATGACCCTCAGATTCAGGTATAACTGCACTTCCTTGACAGGTTGCTGACGGGGTCTGTTCCTTCCTCAGTGTTTGGTGGTAGAGGTCATCGCTGGTGCTCTCCTCTGTGAGTTCCTGGAGGACGGAGGAAACAGGAACGTACGGACGCTCAGAACTAGAGACCTGAGTCTGCACAGGTTGGACCTCACTCCTTGCTACAGCGACAGATAGACTCTGATCAGTTAAACTGGACCCCGACATCGTCTTGAACACTCCTTCCAGCTGAGCTATGCGTGCTTTTACATCAGAAATACTAGTAGTCAGCGAGGATAGGACATGTTTTAGTGCGTCCAGTGCCTTGACAGCCGCCAGGTTGGTGGAAAAGGTTGGTTCTTCTGGGTCCATCTCGCTGAGGTTAACACTGGGGGTAACCACTTTGTTTGGTGAGGTTTAATTACATCAAATTAAAGGCACAATATCGCCGTCTTCCTCTTGTCTGTGTCTCTCTATCTCCAGCCACTCACTCTGACGTTGAAGTGGCCATGGACCTGTGGTCTGACGTCACACACAACAAAGTGTTGCAGTGGAAGTATCTAGAAATGCAGATTTGCGCAGGTCATCAATTTTTTTAGCAATCTACGTAGAGTATGGAATGGTCACTTGCAATAAATATGATTGCAAAAAAGATACAGTAACCTCCCCCTCACTCATGTATGCAGAGACTTGAACTCAGGTTCAAGTCTGTTGCTCTCCCCATGTCCTCCGTCGATGCGGAACCAGGTTGGTGAAGGTTGTGCAGGCGTTATATCACATTCGATAATTGACAGAGGGTTGACAAGGAGGTTGCAAATTGTGGGATAAAATACATATTTTAAACTAGAAAGTGCACACAAGTAGGCCATGACCTACTTGAGCGTGAGCGGAGCAGGCTAATGCTCATGACATTGGCTATAAAGGTCTTTTACCAGACCAGACAGTGGCCTTGTGGTTAGAGTGTCCGCCCTGAAACTGGGTTCGATTCCCGGCCGGGTCATACCAAAGACTGTAAAAGTGGGACCCAATGCCTCACTGCTTGGCACTCAGCATCAAAGGGATGGATTGGGGGTCAAAATCAGCGGCTTGCCGAGCACGGCAAGCCGCAGCTCACCGCTCCTTGGAGCTCACCGCTCCAAGAGATGGGTCAAAAGCGGAGAACTTATTTAACTGCGGTAACGTGAGTGACTAATCTGACGACTTTGACTTTGACTTTTTTTTTACTTACGTCACATTACGTCATACCCCTTAGGGACCGACCGCTGAACACCGCTGAACACCGAGCACCTTGCACGGATCGCCGTACTTGCGTCTGTTCTGCTCACCCAAGTAAAAATATACTGTATGTGGTTTTTAACATTAGATAACCTATTCCACGGACATTTTTAGTCTTTATAAAGTAGAGTCAGACAAGGTCGCTCACTTCTTTCATGGAAGTTCAAAAGCTTCATGCTTGAAGTTTGTTTAACATTCAAGCAATAGCATTGTAAATTGCATTTACAATATCATCAAGGTAACCCCACTGCAATTGTAAAATTGCATTCATTCTTTGCCAAGGGGAACCTCAATACTCAATACTGTTATTAATAGCTACAAACTTTTTCTTTATTTTTTTCTCAAAAGATTTTTGTTTATTTTGAAAAGTTTCTCTACCAATCTTTCATTGGCTTATCAGGGAAGATCAAAATAATTAAATTAGACAGTTTGGTTGAGCAAGGAAGGTGATGTTTGATGTATTTTTTTTTTTTTACTATATCACCCTCTTTATTTTTAATTCAATTAGAAAAATCACTGTACAACTTGGATGAAAGGGTAAACTTCAATTTTCCCTCAAAATAACTAAAACACAGCCATTAATATCTAAACTGCAGGCAACAAAAGTTAGTGCACCCCTAACTGAAAATGCCAAAATTGGTCCCAAAAGGTCAATATTTTTTGTGGCCACCATTATTTTCCAGCACTGCCTTCATCCTCCTGTGTTTGAAGTTCAGCAGAACTTCACCGGTTGCCACTGGAATCATCTCCCACTCCTCCATGGTGACATCATGGAGATGGTGCATGTTGGAGACCTTACGCTCCACCAGCTTCCATTTGAGGGTGTCCCTGCCTGCCTGTCTGTCTGTGCGTGCGCCTACTTGCCTGTCTGTGGCAGCTTTTATTGTGAAGTTATTCAACTTCACACCATGTGACCCAAGCATTTAAGTCATGGTTCCAATTCCTCCATTGGGCCAAAAACTGTATCATATTGTTCTGATCTGTTATGGGTGCTAGAAAATTAGGAAAACAAACCAATATTCAATATTTGATCAGAATCAAACAGCAAACAGTTATTTAAAATTAAATTCCTACTGTTGATCGGGTTAAACCAAATTACCATCATGGTGTCCAAAAAATGAATCATTGTGTTGAGTTCATTTGAGGGTTAGACAATTAGGAAACTGAACCAAAACTCAATATTGGTTCCAAATAAACAGAAGAAAACATGTTATTTCATTTTCTACTGTTGATCAGGTTAAGCCAAATTACCATTATGGTAAAATAAAGCATTGTTGGGATTTATTTTAGGGGCTAGAATATTAGGAAACCGAAGCAAAATGTAATATTTGTTCAGAAACAAAAAAAAAAATTGTCATTCTAAAGTCAATTCCTAGTCGTTGGTCAGATTATACTAAGGAGCCCAGACCGTGTACTCACTTTTGTCAGATACTGTATATATTAGTATTGGTTGTCCAGTTTGACCCACCAGTTTTGGAGATATCCTTTATAGAGTAATGTCTTCCAGAAAACAGTGAGTGGGAAAACAGGCTTCAAGGATTCACTTCGGTGGTAACATGACACCTGGCTACATGTTGGTTAACATACACTAGTATGTGAAGAGTCTGCCTGTGTTATTAACTCATTTAGCATTTGGTTTATCGTTATAAATCCAACACATTTCCTGGATTCATAAAGATATACCAGTGTGGAGATGCATGTGTCTCTTATAGTTACTTAAATGTGTGAAACACTTGCCGCAATGTCGACAGTAGTACGGTTGCTCTCCACTGTGAATACGCAGGTGTATCTGGAAGTGACTTGACTTATTGAAACGCTTGTCACAATGTTGACAGTGGTACGGTCTTTCCCCAGTATGGATACGCTGGTGTGTGTGCAAGTCACTTGAATTTTTGAAACCCTTGCCACAATGTTGACAGTGGTACGGCCTTTCCCCGGTGTGAATCCTCTGGTGAATGTGCAAGTGACTTGAACTATTGAAACCCTTGCCACAATGCTGACAGTGGTACGGCCTTTCCCCGGTGTGGATCCGCTGGTGTGTCTGCAGATGATCTAATTTACTGAAACTCTTGCCACAATGTTCACAGGTGTAGGTGGTTATCTTTCCAGTGGATCCCGGCTGGCACATCTTTCCTTCTCCCGCCAGAACCTCATTCTTGGTATTGGTAAACTGATGTCGATGACCCTCAGATTCAGGTATAACTGCACTTCCTTGACAGGTTGCTGACGGGGTCTGTTCCTTCCTCAGTGTTTGGTGGTAGAGGTCGTCGCTGGGGCTCTCCTCTGTGAATTCCTGGAGGACAGAGGAAACAGGAACGTATGGACGCTCAGAACTAGAGACCTGAGTCTGCACACGTTGGACCTCACTCCTTGCTACAGCAACAGATAGACTCTGATCAGTTGAACTGGACTCCAGCATCGTCTTGAACACTTCTTCCAGCTGAGCTATGCGTGTTCCGTGATTCTGCTTTACATCAGAAATACTAGTAGCCAGAGAGGATAGGACATGTTTTAGTGCATCTGGTGCCTTGATAGACGCCAGGATGGTGGAAAGGGTTGGTTCGTCTGGGTCCATCTCGCTGAGGGTAACACCACTTCTTTTCGCAATGTTGAATTATAAAATTAAAGGCACACTATTGCTGTCCCCCTCTTGTCTGTGTCTATCTCCAGTCACTCACACCGACGTTGAAGGACAGGTCTCAAGACAATCCGCACGTTATGCAAGCTGGCCATGAATCTGAGGTCTGACGTCACACACAACAAAGTGTTGCAGTGGAAGTATCTAGAAATGCAGATTTGCGCAGGTAGTCCATTTTTTGAGCAATCTACGTAGACTATGGAATGGTCACTTGCAATCAATATGATTGCAAAAAACATGCAGTAATCTCCCCCTCACTCATGTATGCAGAAGGCATGAGTTCAAGTCTGTTGCTCTCCCCATGTTCTCCGTAGATGGGGAAAGGTTGGCGAAGGTTGTGCAGACGTTACATCACATTGGATAATTGACAGAGGGTTGAAAAGGAGGTTGCAAAATTTTGAGATAAAATGAATATTTTAAACTAGAAAGTGCAAACTTTCGCACGTTGCACACAATTTGGCCATGACCTACTTGAGCGTGAGCGGAGCAGGCTAATGCTCATGACATTAGCTATAAAGGTCTTTTACTTACGTCACATTACGTCATACCGCAACGGACCGTCCTCCGAACACCGTGCACAGATCGCCTTACTTTTGTCTGCTCTGCTCATGCAAGTAATAATATACTGTATGTGGTTTTTAACATTAGATGACCTATCCCACGGACATTTTTAGTCTTTATAAAGGACAGAGTCAGACAAGGTCGCTCACTTCTTTCATGGAAGTTCAAAAGCTTCATGCTTAAAGTTTGTTTAACATTCAAGCAATAGTATTGTAAATTGCATTTACAATATCATGCAATTGTAAAATTGCATTCATTCTTTGCCAAGGGGAACCTCAATACTCAATACTGCTATTAATAGCTACAAACTTTTTCTTTATTTTTTTCTCAAAAGATTTTTCTTTATTTTGAAAAGTTTCTTCACCAATCTTTTATTGGCTTATCAGGGAAGATCTAAATAATTAAATTAGACAGTTTGGTTGAGCAAGGAAGGTGATGTTTGATGTAGTTTTTTTTACTAGATCACCCTCTTTATTTTTAATTCAATTAGAAAAATCACTGTACAACTTGGATGAAAGGGTAAACTTCATTTTTTTTCCCTCAAAATAACTAAAACACAGCCATTAATATCTAAACTGCAGGCAACAAAAGTTAGTACACCCCTAACTGAAAATGTCGAAATTGGTCCCAAAAGGTCAATATTTTGTGTGGCCACCATTATTTTCCAGCACTGCCTTCATCCTCCTGTGTTTGAAGTTCAGCAGAACTTCGCCGGTTGCCACTGGAATCATCTCCCACTCCTCCATGGTGACATCATGGAGATGGTGCATGTTGGAGACCTTACGCTCCACCAGCTTCCATTTGAGGGTGTCCCTGCCTGCTTGCCTGCCTGCCTGCCTGTCTGTGGCAGCTTTTATTGTGAAGTTATTCGACTTCACACCATGTGACCCAAGCACTTAAGTCATGGTTCCAATTCCTCCATTGGGCCAAAAACTGTATCATATTGTTCTGATCTGTTATGGGTGCTAGAATATTAGGAAAACAAACCAATATTCAATATTTGATCAGAATCAAACAGCAAAAAACAGTTATTTAAAATTAAATTCCTACTGTTGATCGGGTTAAACCAAATTACCATCATGGTGTCCAAAGAATGAAGCATTGTGTTGAGTTCATTTGAGCGTTCGAAAATTAAACCAAAATTGAATATTGGTTCCAAAACAAACAGAAGAAAACTATTTGAAGTTAATTTCGTACTGTTGATCAGGTTAAGCCAAATTACCATTATGGTGTCCAAAAATGAATTATTGTTGGGATTTATTTTAGGGGCTAGAATATTAGAAAACCGAAGCAAAATGTAATATTTGTTCAGAAACAAACATGAAAAAACAGAAAAAGTTGTTATTCTAAAGTCAATTCCTAGTCGTTGGTCAGATTATACTAAGGAGCCCAGACCGTGTATTCACTTTTGTCAGATACTGTATATATTGGTATTGGTTGTCCAGTTTGACCCACCAGTTTTGGAGATATCGTTTATAGAGTAATGTATTCCAGAAAACAGTGAGTGGGAAAACAGGCTTCAAAGATTCACTTCTGTGGTAATATTACACCAGGCTACATGTTGGTTAACATACACTAAACACTACTATATGAAGAGTCTACCTGTGCTATTAACTCATTTAGCATTTGGTTTATCGTTATAAATCCAACACATTTCCTGGATTCATAAAGATATACCAGTGTGGAGATGCATGTGTCTCTTAAAGTTACCTGAATCACTGAATCTCTTGTCACAACGTTGACAGTGATACGGTTTCACTCCACTATGAATACGCAGGTGTACCTGCAAGTGACTTGACTGATTGAAATGCTTGTCACAATGTTGACAGTGATACGGTCTTTCCCCAGTATGGATACGCTGGTGTTTGTGCAAGTGATTTGAATGATTGAAACTTTTGCCACAACGTTGACAGTGGTACGGTCTTTCCCCAGTATGGATACGCTGGTGTGTGTGCAAGTCACTTGAATTATTGAAACCCTTGCCACAGTGCTGACAGTGGTACGGTCTTTCCCCGATGTGGATCCGCTGGTGTCGCTGTAGATTAAATAATTTACTGAAACCCTTGCCACAATGTTCACAGGTGTGGGTGGTTATCTTTCCAGTGGATCTCGGCCGGCACATCTTCCCTTCTCCCGCCAGAACCTCATTCTTGATATTGGTAAACTGATGTCGATGACCCTCAGATTCAGGAATAACTGCACCTCTTTGACAGGCTGCAGACGGGGTCTGTTCTTTCCTCTGTGTTTGGTGGTAGAGGCAGGGGTTAATTTCTGCCGGAGCCAGGCGGAGCGCCGCTCCCCCTTGCTCCACATGCGCTCCCCCACCTGCAGGTGGCGCTCCCCCACCTGCAGAGACCTATCCGGGAGAAATGAGTGGCAATGGTGGCAATCCAGCCAATACATCCCCGTTCATTTCAGTCGTTGCTATAGGATACCACTCTGAGGCTGAGCCTTCCCAGCTATGGGAAGGCTCAGCCTCAGCTGTGCTGACAAAGCACAGCTGAGGCTGTGCTTTGTGTGTGTGTGTGCGTGCGTGCACGCATGCGTCTCTCTCTCTCTCTCTCTCTCTCTCTCAGACACACACGCAGCCTGTGTCTGAGAGAGAGAGAGAGAGAGAGAGAGAGAGAGAGAGAGAGAGAGAGAGAGAGAGAGAGAGAGAGAGAGAGAGAGAGAGAGAGAGAGACGCATGCGTGCACGCACGCACACACACAATAATCTTCCGCAAAAAATCGACTTTTCTGCGCATGTTTTTCGGTGCGCGGGTGCGCGCACGTGCACGCACATGCACGCGCGCGCAGCGCGCGTGCATGTGCGTGAGGTGCGCTCCGGCACCTCCCGAGTTACAAATTAAGCACTGGGTAGAGGTCATCGCTGGGGCTCTCCTCTGTGAGTTCCTGGAGGATGGAGGAAGCAGGAACGTACAGATGCTCAGAACTAGAGACCTGAGTCTGCACACGTTGGACCTCACTCCTTGCTACAGCTACAGATAGACTCTGATCAGTTGAACTGGACTCCGGCATCGTCTTGAACACTTCTTCCAGCTGAGCTATGCATGTTCTTACATCAGAAATACTGGTAGCCAGCGAGGATACGACATGTTTTAGTGTGTCCAGCGCCTTGACAGCCTTCAGGATGGTGGGAAGAGTTGGATCTTCTGGGTCCATCTCGCTGAGTGTAACACTGAGGGTAACCACTTCGTTTGGCGAGGTTGAATTACATCAACTTAAAGGCACAATATCGCTCTCCCTCTTGTCTCTGTGTCTCTCTATCTCCAGCCACTCACTCCGACGTTGAAGTGGCCATGGACCTGTGGTCTGACGTCACACAAAACAAAGTGTTGCAGTGGAAGTATCTAGAAATGCAGATTTGCGCAGGTCGTCCATTTTTTGAGCAATCTACGTAGACTATGGAATGGTCAATCAATATGATTGCAAAAAACATGCAGTAATCTCCCCCTCACTCATGTATGCAGAAGGCCTGAGTTCAAGTCCGTTGCTCTCCCCACGTCCTCCGTCGATGCGGAACCAGTTTGGTGAAGGTTGTGCAGGCGTTATATCACATTCGATAATTGACAGAGGGTTGATAAGGAGGTTGCAAATCGTGGGATAAAATAAATATTTTAAACTAGAAAGTGCAAACTTTTGCACGTTGCACACAAGTAGGCCATGACCTACTTGAGCGTGAGCGGAGCAGGCTAATGCTCATGACATTAGCTATAAAGGTCTTTTACTTACGTCACATTACGTCATACCCCGAGGGACCGACCGCCGAACACCGAGCACCGTGCACAGATCGCCGTACTTGCGCCTGCTCTGCTCATGCAAATAAAAATAGATGTGATTTTTAACTTTAGATAATATATTCCAAGGATGTTTTTAGTCTTGATAAAGTGAAGAGTTCGAGAAGGTCACTCACTTCTTTCATGCGAGTTGAAAGAAGTGAGCTGAAGTGGCTGAAGGGAAAGGTGATGGACTGGCCAAGCATGTCTCCAGACCTAAACCCAGTTGAGCATCTGTGGGACACCCTCAAATGGAAGCTGGTGGAGCGTAAGGTCTCCAACATCCACCATCTCCATGATGTCACCATGGAGGAGTGGGAGATGATTCCAAGCGGCAACCGGTGAAGTTCTGCTGAACTCGATGCCCAGGAGGATGAAGGCAGTGCTGGAAAATAATGGTGGCCACACAAAATATTTACCTTTGGGACCAATTTGGACGTTTTCACTTAGGGGTGTACTAGCTTCTTTGGCCTGCAGTTTAGACATTAATGGCTTCTTTTTAGTTATTTTGAGGGAAAAATGAAATTTACCCTTTCATCCAAGCTGTAGACTGACTACTTCACATTGTATCGAAATTTCATTTTGTCAGTTTTCCAGGGAAAATATATGATGAAATATTTGAAGAAATGGGAGGGGTGTACAGTATCTCAATTTCGTGAGATACTGTATACGTTGGTATTGGTTGGTCCAGTTTGATCCACCAGTTTTAGAGATATGGTTTATAGAGTAATGTCTTCCAGAAAACAGCGAGTGGGAAAACAGGCTTCAAAGATTCACTTTGGTGGTAACATTACACCTGGCTACATGTTGAAGCATTCATTTCATATTTAAATGTTCGCATACACTAGTATGTAAAGAGTCTACCTGTGTTATTAACTCATTTAGTATTTGATTTATCGTTATACATCACATTTCCTGGATTCATAAGGATATTCCAGTGTGGAGACGCATGTGTCTCCTCAAGTCACTTGATTGTCTGAAACACTTGCCGCAATATCGACAGTAGTACGGTTTCTCTCCACTATGAATACGCAGGTGGACCTGCAAGTGACTTGACTGACTGAAACGCTTGTCACAATGTTGACAGTGATACGGTCTTTCCCTGCTGTGGATACGCTGGTGTGTGTGCAAGTAACTTGAAGTATTGAAACCCTTGTCACAATGCTGACAGTGGTACGGTCTTTCCCCACTATGGGTACGCAGGTGTCTGCGCAAGTGACTTGAATCATTGAAACCCTTGCCACAGTGCTGACAGTGGTACAGTCTTTCCCCGGTGTGGATCCGCTGGTGAATGTGCAAGTAACTTGAAGTACTGAAACCTTTGCCACAGTGCTGACAGTGGTACGGTCTTTCCCCGGTGTGGATCCGCTGGTGTGTCCGCAGATGATCTAATCTACTGAAACCCTTGCCACAATGTTCACAGGTGTGGGTGGTTGTCTTTCCAGTGGATCTCGGCCGGCACATCTTTCCTTCTCCCGCCAGAACCTCATTCTTGATATTGGTAAACTGATGTTGATGACCCTCAGATTCAGGTATAACTGCACCTCTTTGACAGGCTGCAGACGGGGTCTGTTCCTTCCTCAGTGTTTGGTGGTAGAGGTCGTCGCTGGGGCTCTCCTCTGTGAGTTGCTGGAGGACGGAGTAAACAGGAACGTACGGACGCTCAGAACTAGTGACCTGAGTCTGCACACGTTGGACCTCACTCCTTGCTACAGCGACAGATAGACTCTGATCAGTTGAACTGGACTCCGACATCGTCTTGAACACTTCTTCCAGCTGAGCTATGCATGTTCTAACATCAGAAATACTGGTAGTCAGCGAGGATACGACATGTTTTAGTGCGTCCAGTGCCTTGACAGCCACCAGGATGGTGGAAAAGGTTGGTTCTTCTGGGTCCATCTTGCTGAGGGTAACACTGAGGGTAACCACTTCGTTTGGTGAGGTTGAATTACATCAAATTAAAGGCACAATATCGCTGTCTCCCTCTTGTCTGTGTGCCTCTCTATCTCCAGTCACTCACACCAACGATGACGTGAAGGTCTCAAGACAATTCGCACGTTATGCAAGCTGGCCATGGATCTGTGGTCTGACGTCACACACAACAAAGTGTTGCAGTGCAAGTCTCTAGAAATGCAGATTTGCGCAGGTCGTCCATTTTTGGAGCAATCTACGTAGACTATGGAATGGTCACTTGCAATCAATATGATTGCAAAAAACATGCAGTAATCTCCCCCTCACTCATGTATGCAGAAGGCCTGAGTTCAAGTCCGTTGCTCTCCCCACGTCCTCCGTAGATGCGGAACCAGGTTGGTGAAGAAGGTTGTGCAGGCGTTATATCACATTCGATAATTGACAGAGGGTTGACAAGGAGTTTGCAAATCATGAGATAAAATAAATATTTTAAACTAGAAAGTGCAAACTTTTGCACGTTGCACACAAGTAGGCCATGACCTACTTGAGCGTGAGCGGAGCAGGCTAATGCTCATGACATTGGCTATAAAGGTCTTTTACCAGAATAGACAGTGACCTTGTGGTTAGAGTGTCCGCCCTGAAACTGGGTTCGATTCCCGGCCGGGTCATTCCAAAGACTGTAAAAGTGGGACCCAATGCCTCCCTGCTTGGCACTCAGCATCAAAGGGATGGATTGGGGGTCAAAATCAGCTAATGATTCCCGAGCGCGGCAAGCCGCAGCTCACCACTCCTTGGAGCTCACCGCTCCAAGAGATGGGTCAAAAGCGGAGAACTAATTTCACTGCGGTAACGTGAGTGACTAATCTGACGACTTTGACTTTTACTTTTTTTACTTACGTCACATAACGTCATACCCCTTAGGGGCCGACCTCCGAGCACTGTGCACGGATCGCCGTACTTGCGTCTGCTCTGCTCATGCAAGTAAAAATATACTGTATGTGGTTTTTAACATTAGATAACCTATTCCACGGACATTTTTAGTCTTTATAAAGTACAGAGTCAGACAAGGTCGCTCACTTCTTTCATGGAAGTTCAAAAGCTTCATGCTTAAAGTTTGTTTAACATTCAAGCAATAGTATTGTAAATTGCATTTACAATATCATCAAGGTAACCCCACTGCAATTGTAAAATTGCATTCATTCTTTGCCAAGGGGAACCTCAATACTCAATGCTGCTATTAATAGCTACAAACTTTTTCTTTATTTTTTTTTCTCAAAAGATTTTTGTTTATTTTGAAGTTTCTTTACCAATCTTTTATCGGCTAATCAAGGAAGATCGAAATAATTAAATTAGAATGTTTGGTTGAGCAAGGAAGGTGATGCATGATGTATTTCTTTTTACTACATGACCCTCTTCATTTTTACTTTAATTAGAAAAATCACTGTACAAATTGGATAAAAGGGTAAATTTCATTTTTCCCGCAAAATAACTAAAACGCAGCCATTAATGTCTGAACTGCAGGCAACAAAAGTTAGTACATCCCTAACTGAAAATGTCGAAATTGGTCCCAAAAGGTCAATATTTTTGTTTGGCCACCATTATTTTCCAGCACTGCCTTCATCCTCCTGTGTTTGAAGTTCAGCAGAACTTCACCGGTTGCCACTGGAATCATCTCCCACTCCTCCATGGTGACATCATGGAGATGGTGCATGTTGGAGACCTTACGCTCCACCAGCTTCCATTTGAGGGTGTCCCTGCCTGCCTGCCTGCCTGTCTGTGCGTGCGCCTCCCTGACTGTCTGTGGCAGCTTTTATTGTGAAGTTAATCAACTTCACACCATGTGACCCAAGCACTTAAGTCACGGTTCCAATTCCTCCATTGGGCCAAAAACTGTATCATATTGTTGTCTCCACCGAAGGTGGTGACTATAAAACGCCCTCTGTCCGTGCACGTAGCCCGTATGTGCCCTCGATGTGTCTGTGCTCCCGACTATAAAACGCCCTCTATTACTGCACGTAGCCCGTCTGTGTCCTCGATCTGTCTGTCCTCCCGACTATGACGTCATCATGACGTCATAGCCGGGACGTTGGAGACCTGTGCCCCATAGGGGCACAACTCTTGTTCTGATCTGTTATGGGTGCTAGAAAATTAGGAAAACAAACCAATATTCAATATTTGATCAGAATCAAACAGCAAAAAACAGTTATTGTCTCCACCGAAGGTGGTGACTATAAAACACCCTCTGTCCGTGCACGTAGCCCGTATGTGTCCTCGATCTGTCTGTTATCCCGACTATGACGTCATGATGACGTTATAGTTGACACACTAGGAGGACCCTTGAGGCTCCTGAGATGACGTTGAGCTAGGGGGGCCTGAGGTAGGAGGAGCCCTGAGCTAGAATGAGACTTGAGATGATGTCATAAAGAGTGAGATAGGGAATCCCTGAGTTACGAGGATTCGTTAGATGATGACAAAGTTAGGAGCCGGAGGTAGAATGAGCTTTGAGATGACATCATGAAGAGTGAGATGGGGAAGATGACGTCATAGATAGTAGCAGTCCTGAGGTAGGCGGAGTTTGAGGTAGGAGAAGTTTGAGATGACGTCATGATGAGGTCATAGGTAGGAGGTGCTCAGAGATATGTATCCTGACTGGGGATGTAGTCAGGATGATGACGTAATAGTAGGAGGAGCCCTGAGCTAGAAGGAGCCCTGAAGACCCTGAGATGACATCAAAGTAGAGGGACATTTATGTAGTGACTAAGATACATTTATATATAATCATGAGTATCATGAGTATTGTCTCTGAGCCCGGACGGTGGAGACCTGTGCCCCGTAGGGGCACAACTCTTGTTTGAAATTAAATTCCTACTGTTGATCGGGTTAAACCAAATTACCATCATGGTGTCCAAAAAATGAAACATTGTGTTGAGTTCATTTGAGGGTTAGAAAATTAGGAGAGCAAACCAAAATTGAATATTGGTTCCAAAACAAACAGAAGAAAACATGCTATTTGAAGTTAATTTCGTACTGTTGATCAGGTTAAGCCAAATTACCATTATGGTGTCCAAAAAATGAAGCATTGTTGAGATTTATTTTAGGGGCTAGAATATTAGGAAACCGAAGCAAACTTGAATATTTGTTCAGAAACAAACATCAAAAAACAGAAAAAAGTTGTTATTCTAAAGTCAATTCCTAGTCGTTGGTCAGATTATACTAAGGGGCCCAGACTGTGTACTCGCTTTTGTGAGATACTGTATGTATTGGTATTCGTTGTCCAGTTTGACCCACCAGTTTTGGAGATATGGTTTATAGAGTAATGTCTTCCAGAAAACGGAGTGGGAAAACAGGCTTCAAAGATTCACTTCTGTGTTAACATTACACCAGGCTACATGTTGGTTAACATACACTAGTGTGCAAAGAGTCTACCTGTGCTATTAACTCATTTAGCATTTGGTTTATCATTATAAATCCAACACATGTCCTGGATTCATAAAGATATACCAGTGTGGAGATGCATGTGTCTCTTATAGTTACTTAAATGCGTGAAACACTTGCCGCAATGTCGACAGTAGTAGGGTTGCTCTCCACTGTGAATACGCAGGTGTATCTGGAAGTGACTTGACTTATTGAAACGCTTGTCACAATGTTGACAGTGATACGGTCTTTCCCCAGTATGGATACGCTGGTGTGTGTGCGAGTCACTTGAATTTTTGAAACCCTTGCCACAATGTTGACAGTGGTACGGCCTTTCCCCGGTGTGAATCCTCTGGTGAATGTGCAAGTGACTTGAACTATTGAAACCCTTGCCACAATGCTGACAGTGGTACGGCCTTTCCCCGGTGTGGATCCGCTGGTGTGTCTGCAGATGATCTAACTTACTGAAACCCTTGCCACAATGTTCACAGGTGTAGGTGGTTTTCATTCCAGTGGATCTCGGCCGGCACATCTTTCCTTCTCCTGCCAGAACCTCATTCTTGGTATTGGTAAACTGATGTCCATGACCCTCAGATTCAGGTATAACTGCACTTCTTTGACAGGCTGCAGACGGGGGCTGTTCCTTCCTCAGTGTTTGGTGGTAGAGGTCGTCGCTGGGGCTCTCCTCTGTGAATTCCTGGAGGACAGAGGAAACAGGAACGTATGGACGCTCAGAACTAGAGACCTGAGTCTGCACACGTTGGACCTCACTCCTTGCTACAGCAACAGATAGACTCTGATCAGTTGAACTGGACTCCAGCATCGTCTTGAACACTTCTTCCAGCTGAGCTATGCGTGTTCCGTGATTCTGCTTTACATCAGAAATACTAGTAGCCAGAGAGGATAGGACATGTTTTAGTGCATCTGGTGCCTTGATAGACGCCAGGATGGTGGAAAGGGTTGGTTCTTCTGGGTCCATCTCGCTGAGGGTAACACCACTTCTTTTCGCAATGTTGAATTATAAAATTAAAGGCACGCTATCGCTGCCTTCCTCTTGTCTGTGTGTCTCTCGATCTCCAGTCACTCACACCGACGTTGAAGGACAGGTCTCAAGACAATCCGCGCGTTATGCAAGCTGGCCCTGGATCTGTGGTCTGACGTCACACACAACAAAGTGTTGCAGTGGAAGTATCTAGAAATGCAGATTTGCGCAGGTAGTCCATTTTTCGAGCAATCTACGTAGACTATGGAATGGTCACTTGCAATCAATATGATTGCAAAAAACATGCAGTAATCCCCCCCTCACTCATGTATGCAGAAGGCATGAGTTCAAGTCTGTTGCTCTCCCCATGTTCTCCGTAGATGGGGAAAGGTTGGCGAAGGTTGTGCAGATGTTACATCACATTGGATAATTGACAGAGGGTTGAAAAGGAGGTTGCAAAATTTTGAGATAAAATGAATATTTTAAACTAGAAAGTGCAAACTTTCGCACGTTGCACACAATTTGGCCATGACCTACTTGAGCGTGAGCGGAGCAGGCTAATGCTCATGACATTAGCTATAAAGGTCTTTTACTTACGTCACATTACGTCATACCGCAACGGACCGTCCTCCGAACACCGTGCACAGATCGCCTTACTTGCGTCTGCTCTGCTCATGCAAGTAATAATATACTGTATGTGGTTTTTAACATTAGATAACCTATCCCACGGACATTTTTAGTCTTTATAAAGTACAGAGTCAGACAAGGTCGCTCACTTCTTTCATGGAAGTTCAAAAGCTTCATGCTTAAAGTTTGTTTAACATTCAAGCAATAGTATTGTAAATTGCATTTACAATATCATCATGCAATCGTAAAATTGCATTCATTCTTTGCCAAGGGGAACCTCAATACTCAATACTGCTATTAATAGCTACAAACTTTTTCTTTATTTTTTTCTCAAAAGATTTTTCTTTATTTTGAAAAGTTTTTTCACCAATCTTTTATTGGCTTATCAGGGAAGATCTAAATAATTAAATTAGACAGTTTGGTTGAGCAAGGAAGGTGATGTTTGATGTAGTTTTTTTTTTTACTAGATCACCCTCTTTATTTTTAATTCAATTAGAAAAATCACTGTACAACTTGGATAAAAGGGTAAACTTCATTTTTTCCCCCTCAAAATAACTAAAACACAGCCATTAATATCTAAACTGCAGGCAACAAAAGTTAGTACACCCCTAACTGAAAATGTCGAAATTGGTCCCAAAAGGTCAATATTTTGTGTGGCCACCATTATTTTCCAGCACTGCCTTCATCCTCCTGTGTTTGAAGTTCAGCAGAACTTCACCGGTTGCCACTGGAATCATCTCCCACTCCTCCATGGTGACATCATGGAGATGGTGCATGTTGGAGACCTTACGCTCCACCAGCTTCCATTTGAGGGTGTCCCTGCCTGCCTGCCTGCCTGCCTGTCTGTGGCAGCTTTTATTGTGAAGTTATTCAACTTCACACCATGTGACCCAAGCACTTAAGTCATGGTTCCAATTCCTCCATTGGGCCAAAAACTGTATCATATTGTTCTGATCTGTTATGGGTGCTAGAATATTAGGAAAACAAACCAATATTCAATATTTGATCAGAATCAAACAGCAAAAAACAGTTATTTAAAATTAAATTCCTACTGTTGATCGGGTTAAACCAAATTACCATCATGGTGTCCAAAGAATGAAGCATTGTGTTGAGTTCATTTGAGCGTTCGAAAATTAAACCAAAATTGAATATTGGTTCCAAAACAAACAGAAGAAAACTATTTTAAGTTAATTTCGTACTGTTGATCAGGTTAAGCCAAATTACCATTATGGTGTCCAAAAATGAAGCATTGGGATTTATTTTAGGGGCTAGAATATTAGAAAACCGAAGCAAAATGTAATATTTGTTCAGAAACAAACATGAAAAAACAGAAAAAGTTGTTATTCTAAAGTCAATTCCTAGTCGTTGGTCAGATTATACTAAGGAGCCCAGACCGTGTATTCACTTTTGTCAGATACTGTATATATTGGTATTGGTTGTCCAGTTTGACCCACCAGTTTTGGAGATACCGTTTATAGAGTAATGTATTCCAGAAAACATTGAGTGGGAAAACAGGCTTCAAAGATTCACTTCTGTGGTAATATTACACCAGGCTACATGTTGGTTAACATACACTAGTATGTGAAGAGTCTGCCTGTGTTATTAACTCATTTAGCATTTGATTTATCGTTATAAATCCAACACATGTCCTGGATTCATAAAGATATACCAGTGTGGAGACGCATGTGTCTCTTCAAGTTACCTGAATCACTGAATCTCTTGTCACAACGTTGACAGTGATACGGTTTCACTCCACTATGAATACGCATGTGTACCTGCAAGTTAAATGACCGATTGAAACGCTTGTCACAATGTTGACAGTGGTACGATTTCTCTCCGCTATGAATACGCAGGTGTAAGTGCAAGTGACTTGACTGATTGAAACGCTTGTCACAATGTTGACAGTGGTACGGTCTTTCCCCAGTATGGATACGCAGGTGCCGGCGCAAGTGACCTGACCAACTGAAACCCATGTCACAATGCTGACAGTGGTACGGTCTTTCCCCAGTGTGGATACGCTGGTGTCTGTGCAAGTGACTTGGATGATTGAAACTTTTGTCACAACGTTGACAGTGGTACGGTCTTTCCCCAGTATGGATACGTAGGTGATTGTGCAAGTGACTTGAACAAGTGAAACCCTTGCCACAATGCTGACAGTGGTACGGTCTTTCCCCAGTATGGATACGTAGGTGATTGTGCAAGTGACTTGAACAAGTGAAACCCTTGCCACAATGCTGACAGTGGTACGGTCTTTCCCCGCTGTGGATCCGCTGGTGTGTCCGCAGATGATCTAATCTACTGAAACCCTTGTCACAATGTTCACAGGTGTGGGTGGTTGTCTTTCCAGTGGATCTCGGCCGGCACATCTTTCCTTCTCGTGCCAGAACCTCATTCTTGGTATTGGTAAACTGATGTTGATGACCCTCAGATTCAGGTATAACTGCACCTCTTTGACAGGCTGCAGACGGGGTCTGTTCCTTCCTCTGTGTTTGGTGGTAGAGGTCATCGCTGGGGCTCTCCTCTGTGAGTTCCTGGAGGACGGAGGAAGCAGGAACGTAGAGATGCTCAGAACTAGAGACCTGAGTCTGCACACGTTGGACCTCACTCCTTGCTACAGCTACAGATAGACTCTGATCAGTTGAACTGGACTCCGACATAGTCTTGAACACTTCTTCCAGCTGAGCTATGCATGTTCTTACATCAGAAATACTAGTAGCCAGCGAGGATACGGCATGTTTTAGTGTGTCCAGCGCCTTGACAGCCTTCAGGATGGTGGAAAGGGCTGGTTCTTCTGGGTCCATCTCGCTGAGGGTAACAGCACTTATTTTCGCAATGTTGAATTATAAAATTAAAGGCACACTAGCTGTCCCCCTCTTGTCTGTGTCTATCTACAGTCACTCACACCAACGTTGAAGTGAGGGTCTCAAGACAATTTGCACGTTATGCAAGCTAGCCATGGATCTGTGGTCTGACGTCACACACAAAAAAGTGTTGCAGTGCAAGTCTCTAGAAATGCAGATTTGCGCAGGTCGTCCATTTTTTGAGCACTATGGAATGGTCACTTGCAATCATATTGATTGCAGTGCATGCAGTAATCATGCAGTAATCATGCAGTAATCCCCCCCTCACACATGTATGATGAACACATGAGTTCAAAGTCCGTTGCTCTCCCCATGTCCTCCATAGATGCGGAACCAGGTTGTTGAAGGTTGTGCAGACGTTACATCACATTGGATAATTGACAGAGGGTTGACAAAGAGGTTGCAAAATCGTGGGATAAAATAAATATTTTAAACTAGAAAGTGCAAACTTTTGCACGTTGCACACAAGTAGGACATGATCTAGTTGAGTGTGAGCGGAGCGTGCTAATACTCATGACATTACCTATAAAGGTCTTTTACTTACGTCACATTACGTCATACCCCGAGGGACTGACCGCCGCACACCGAGCACTGTGCACAGATCGCCGTACTTGCGCCTGCAAATAAAAATAGATGTGGTTTTTAACTTTAGATAACCTATTCCAAGGATGTTTTTAGTCTTGATAAAGTGCAGAGTATGAGAAGGTCACTCACTTCTTTCATGCGAGTTGAAAGAAGTGAGCTGAAGTGGCTGAAGGGAAAGGTGATGGACTGGCCAAGCATGTCTCCAGACCTAAACCCAGTTGAGCATCTGTGGGACACCCTCAAATGGAAGCTGGTGGAGCATAAGGTCTCCAACATCCACCATCTCCATGATGTCACCATGGAGGAGTGGGAGATGATTCCTACTTGCAACTGGTGAAGTTCTGCTGAACTCGATGCCCAGGAGGATAATAATGGTGGCCACACAAAATATTTACCTTTGGGACCAATTTGGACGTTTTCACTTAGGGGTGTACTAGCTTCTTTGGCCTGCAGTTTAGACATTAATGGCTTCTTTTTAGTTATTTTAAGGGGAAATTGAAATTTACCCTTTCATCCAAGCTGCAGACTGACTACTTCACACTGTGTAGAAATTTCATTTTGTCAGTTTTCCAGGGAAAATATATAAGGAAATATTTGGAGAAATGGGAGGAGTGTACAGTATCTCAATTTCGTGAGATACTGTATACATTGGTATTGGTTGTCCAGTTTGACCCACCAGTTTTGGAGACATGGTTTATAGAGTAATGCCTTTCAGAAAACAGCGAGTGGGAAAAGAGGCTTCAAAGATTCACTTCGGTGGTAACATTACACCTGGCTACATGTTGAAGCATTAATTTCATATTTAAATGTTGGTTCGCATACACTAGTATGTGAGGAGTCTACCTGTGTTATTAACTCATTTAGCATTTGATTTATCGTTAGACATCACATTTCCTGGATTCATAAAGATACACCAGTGTGGAGACGCATGTGTCTGCTCAAGTCACTTGATTGTCTGAAACACTTGCCGCAATGTCGACAGTAATACGGTTTCTCTCCACTATGAATACGCAGGTGTATCTGCAAGTGACTTGACTTATTGAAACGCTTGTCACAATGTTGACAGTGGTACGGTCTTTCCCCAGTATGGATACGCAGGTGACTATGCAAGTGACTTGAACAACTGAAACCCTTGCCACAATGCTGACAGTGGTACGGTCTTTCCCCAGTATGGATACGTAAGTGACTGTGCAAGTGATTCCACTGTGTGAAACCCTTGCCACAATGCTGACAGTGGTACGGTCTTTCCCCAGTATGGATACGCAGGTGACTATGCAAGTGACTTGAACAACTGAAACCCTTGCCACAATGCTGACAGTGGTACGGTCTTTCCCCGCTGTGGATCCGCTGGTGTGTCTGCAGATTAAACAATTTACTGAAACCCTTGCCACAATGTTCACAGGTGTGGGTGGTTATCTTTCCAGTGGATCCCGGCCGGCACATCTTTCCTTCTCGCGCCAGAACCTCATTCTTGGTATTGGTAAACTGATGTTGATGGCGCTTAGATTCAGGTATAACTTCGCTTCCTTGACAGGTTGCTGACGGGGTCTGTTCCTTCCTCAGTGTTTGGTGGTAGAGGTCGTCGCTGGGGCTCTCCTCTGTGAGTTCCTGGAGGACGGAGGAAACAGGAACGTACGGAAGCTCAGAACTAGAGACCTGAGTCTGCACACGTTGGACCTCACTCCTTGCTACAGCGACAGATAGACTCTTATCAGTTGAACTGGACTCCGACATCGTCTTGAACACTTCTTCCAGCTGAGCTATGCGTGCTTTTACATCAGAAATACTAGTAGTCAGCGAGGATAGGACATGTTTTAGTGCGTCTAGTGCCTTGACAGCCGCCAGGATGGTGGAAAGGGTTGGTTCTTCTGGGTCCATCTCGCTGAGGGTAATTATTTTCGCAATGTTGAATTATGAAATTAAAGGCACACTATCGCTGTCTCCCTCTTGTCTGTGTCTATCTCCACACCCTAATAAATTTCAGATCGTTTCAACTTGAAAACGCAGGTTCTGCTGCTGCGAAGGATATCCAGGTTAAGACAACCTCACTGTTCACTTTGTTTCAACTCAGATATTTAAGTTGATAAAGTTGACACAACTACAGTACTCTAGTTGACTCAACCTTGTTTTGGAAGTTATCAAAATTGACTAAACTTGTCAACTACAGTTAAGAAAACCTCACTGTTCACTTTGTTTCAACTTGGATATTCAAGTTGATGAAGTTGACACAACTACAGTACTCTAGTTGACTCAACCTTGTTTTGTAAGTTATCAAAATTGACTAAACTTGTCAACTACAGTTAAGAAAACCTCACTGTTCACTTTGTCTCAACTCGGATATTCAAGTTGATTAAGTTGACACAACTACAATATTCTAGTCTTCTCAAATTTGTTTTGCAAGTTATCAAATTGATTGAACTTGTAGTAACCTGTTGTTTCACCTTAATACGTCAAGTTAGATCTAAGCATTATTTGACTTAATCAATGTAATATAACTTTAAATTCTTAGTTGAACAACCATGAATTTCTGCATTATTATAACTAACAGCTTCAGGTTATACTTGTACACAACTTGCCGTTTCAAATCTAACAAGAAATCACTTAATTATTGCATTTTGTTCGAATATATAATTTATTGTACCACCTGAACACAGGCAACAAATGGTAAAAAAAAAAAAAAAAAAAAAAAAAAAGGAAACTCTTGTTTAAGGCAAGTCAACCCCAATTCAGTTACTTTAAACAAATTGATAGAGGCTAAGGGACATTGACATTTCATTCTGTGAGTATGCAAATCAATGTTTTTTTAACAGCACTGCTAAGCAACTCACGCAACCTTGACTATCTCAATAAAATTGACATGCTGAGTCGCAAAATTAGAATGCTTATTATAGGGATGTCACGGTATCCGGTAATACCGGTATGGGGCCACAAAACCCGGTCATTTGCTTGCCCACTGAATGTACCGAAAACTGTTTGCGCCCATTCATTCAGTATTGCACGTTCTAACTAGATGTAACTCTTTGAGAGCGTAAACATGAAACCAAATGGACCCTTGCGGGTCCATTTGGTTTCATGTCTACGATCTCAAGAGTTAAAATATTCATCAAGTGAATTAGCCCATGTCTACACAACTAGAGAATGTAGAAGATTAATGGTCATTTTGATCTGTATGTTTGACTGTTTTGTTTCCCAAATCCATCCTGGTATTGTGGACGAAAGCAAAAGAAATATTTTGTTTTTGGTCTGCGGGGATAAAATGCTATCGTATATATTACAAATGTTGATTAAGGATTTGTCCTGCATGTGTCAGGACTCTGAACATCTAGTGGTCAAACTACAAAACCGATAATACCGGTATAAAAGCAAACTATAAAACCGGTGGTGAGATTCTTACACCGTGACATGCCTAGTATCATACTGAACATAAACTGTCCACACAATGGCAAAATGTGTTATAAAACATTAGAACAATTAAAATTATAATATTCACAGAATGCCACTTTTAGAAAGGCAAATAAAACAAAGACAAGTCAACAACATCCAAATCAAGTAAATCCACAGTGAAGAGAAATGCTCAGCAACCTGGGTCCCTTGGACATAACACAGCAACACTGCACAGCCATTAGCCTGGTACAACAATTTGTTTTAGTTCAACAGGATATGCGTGTGCAAACAAGCTTAAACAGCACACTAAACAATATTGTCCAATTAATGCCCTAGCTATGGGCTCGGAACAGTGCAATTAATGCCCTAGCTATGGGCTCGGAACAGTGCAATTAATGCCCTAGCTATGGGCTCGGAACAGTGCAATTAATGCCCTAGCTATGGGCTCGGAACAGTGCAATTAATGCCCGACTCTCTGGGCTACAATTGTGGAACAATACATAAATGTGTGACTCTGGGCTAAGGACTTTATGGAGCAATACATTAACCCCTGTGGACTATCCAGAGTCTAGAAGAATCTTCCAAATACTGTCTTAAGATTGAGAAACTTCAAAAAAACAACATCATCAAATTTGACATTTTTGGATACTGTACAGAACCCCTGGAGGGGGTTCCTGTCAATTGTGCTACCACTAGCAGTCCCCAGCGCTTACAAATAAAGTCTGTGGAACACTTGAGAAAGGCCCAACGCTTACTGGGACAGTCTTTGGAACACTGGAGAAAGGCCCAACGCTTACTGGGACAGTCTTTGGAACACTGGAGAAAGGCCCAACGCTTACTGGGACAGTCTTTGGAACACTGGAGAAATGCCCAACGCTTACTGGGACAGTCTTTGGAACACTGGAGAAATGCCCAACTCTTACGGATAAAGTTTTTGGAACACTGGAGAAATGCCCAACTCTTACAAATAGTCTGTGGAACACTGGAAAAATGCTCAACTCTTACAAATAGTCTGTGGAACACTGGAGAAATGCTCAACTCTTACAAATAGTCTGTGGAACACTGGAGAAATGCTCAACTCTTACAAATAGTCTGTGGAACACTGGAGAAATGCTCAACTCTTACAAATAGTCTGTGGAACACTGGAGAAATGCTCAACTCTTACAAATAGTCTGTGGAACACTGGAGAAATGCTCAACTCTTACAAATAGTCTGTGGAACACTGGAGAAATGCTCAACTCTTACAAATAGTCTGTGGAACACTGGAGAAATGCTCAACTCTTACAAATAGTCTGTGGAACACTGGAGAAATGCCCAACGCTTTGTGATAGTCTGTGGAACACTGGAGAAATGCCCGACACTTACAGATCAAGTATTTGGAACACTGGAGAAAGGCCCAACGCTTACTGATAGTCTATGGAACACTGGAGAAAGGCCTAACACTTACGGATAGTCTGTGGAACAATGACCAACGCTTACGGACAGTCTGTGGAACACTGTATAAAGGCCCAACGTCTCTGGGGAGGCACTTAACATCCCATCAGTTTGTTTTTGAGCCCACGTACTTTACAAGAACAGGTATTTGGGTCAAGCTCCATCACTACCTTCTGGACGAATTCAAACGATCTCTTCATGCAGACAGGATATTCTAGATTCAGGGAGTAGATGACAGCTATCAGGAGTGCAAAGGCTGTTGGCACATCTCTGATATTGGTGACAATGGCCTTCTCCTCGACCACCAAGGCCACCGTCACCACTTCTAAAGGGAAGGTGTCATCCAGAGGGCCCTCGTGTCCAATCAGCATTCCGCACGCCATTCCCGTCATTAGAACATCCACAGTTTCTCCATCAGCCTGTGGACAGACATGTACATCCTTAACAGATATCTCTAAAGTTTAAAACGTCTACCAATGTAATAAATATGGTTATATGAAAGGTATTTCAAAATAGATTAGAGGTTACCAGTTCTTATCCCCATATCATTTTAAATTTGCTATATGCCATTCCACTGTACTTATTACAAAATACCAAATTACTGTTGCAAGTTTACTGCACAAAAGTATGTACGGAAATGTCCCCAATGAAAAGTTATACACGGTAGTCACATTTAAACGTGTGTAGTATAAAATGTGTAAAAGTTAATGCCTTACATCACAAAACCTGATAACGCTGGACGAATCCTCAGCCAAGTAACATGGGAGCCCATATAGGGCTGCTGCTCTCCGGTTTTGATTTGTATCCTAAAGAAGAAAAAAAAGATACGAAAAAGATGTGTATGTCATTAAAAGTACACTGCAGACAGGTGTTGTTGCTCCCAGTGACGCAAATACAGTAGGTTTTCAATATAACAGTCTTAATACTACTTCAATGATGGTAGAGTACAGTACTTTGTACAGTGTTGCACTCCAGGACTCGGAGGGCGACAAGATTGCATTGTTCTTTTAAGCAAGTTTAAATCTCATTATGCAAGTGTAGAGGGTTCAAAAATGCCTCTATTTAATAGTTTCACCATAAACATACACCCCCCATTTTTTTGATTTATTAGAACTATTTTTCTGACAAGTAAAACCCCACACTGTACTGTATCTGATGCCACATCTTATTAGACTTCTTAGTCACTAGATGGCGCCCCTGTGCCACTGTGAATCACAGAGGAACTGCAGTATAGTATCAGTCCACGCATGCGCAGTCATAATAAATCGCTGCTGACTGTGCAAAGCAACACTAAACATTGCGCTGTTCCTCGTTCTTTCACAGGTAATAAATAAAAATATCTAGACATTCGTCATGATGTTAGACGAATGTGAAGTGTCAGTAACATGTCTAGGGACGTTTTGAGAGTATGTTGAGTGAGTTCTGACCAGTAGTTTTAACGTTTTGATTGAGTTGATTTATCTCTATTGCCAGTAGTTTTCTACACTGTGTAGACTACCCCACACGTAGCACACGTGATGCGCGTGCACGTACATGCATGCCTACGTGAACGTAAAGGCCTGAAAGTCCCCTTTCATTGCATTCAAGCTAACAAATGCTAGTGAAGGCAACTGTATTAGTATTTAACCGTATCTAACAGACATGTGTTATTGTTACAAATGGAAGAGGTTATTGTTCCACACCAGTATTAACAGTATTATGGACTCTGAGTAAGAATACAGTACACAGATCATTTTTAGCACTTTATTTTTGTTTTAAAGGAGTATTCTGTGTATTTTTTGTTTAATTGTATTTTGTATTCTGAACTGAATGGACTGAAATAATTGTTATTGTTAATATGTTGAATATGAACCAGTGTTTTGTATTGAATAGTATTTGAATATTTTGATATGGAATTAGAAACGTATTTTGATATTTGAACTTTATTGAGATTTTTGATAATTGAATATGAATAGTCATAATAAATCGCTGCTGACTGTGCAAAGCAACACTAAACATTGCGCTGTTCCTCGTTCTTTCACAGTTTCCCAAGTGCATCCCACCTTAGGAGACTTTGTGCCGAGCCCAGATTCCCCTAGGTCTGAGGCCGGTAACACAGTGATCCTTTTAAGGATGCAAGGACTGTGTAGTTTCGATAGAATGCAAAAATAAAGCACGGACATCCTCAATGGGATATCCAAGGTAATAGAAACTGCAGGGTCAGGCGGTGCTGATGTTGCTTCAGGGTTAAATGGAAAATCCCCCCCTAAATTTTGCAAGGAGTCCATATCAGTGTGGTTTGGTTTTGTGTTTACAGTTGTGTGGTGTCTGGACTGGAAAACTACATAATCCATAAACATAAATCACCACTAATTCGGTTTTCATGACCACAGTGTCAAATAGTACTATTTCTCTAATATGGCATATTACCATCACATTGAGTTGGGAATATTATATTCATAACACCAGAGACAGCCAGACCTTCAGTTAGCATTACCCGAGCTAACCCACCAGAATACCATGAAGCAGAACATGCAGTAGGCTACATATCAACATATTGTGGTCACATTTGGCCATCTTTCCCACACTAATCATATGCCCATCTCATACAATATACTTTTTATGTTTTATATGTCTAGATCAAACCACTTCTCATATCTCACCTGCAAAAGACAGATTTACACACATATTGAGACACGACATTCTGTACAGCCATCACTCAATAGCTACAAAGGCTGTACTGACTTCCTCATTGGCAGTAACCTACTTCTCACTGGAGAGCATTGCCCTCTTGTGGCCTAAGTGTGCTACAGCACTGTTTGTGTATTGGCAAGCAGGCAGGAAATATAGTTGCGATTTGGCCAGCACCCCCACTTTTTCACATCATTTTTTTCCCGACGCGAAAAATTGCGGGTGCTGAGGCATAATGAATAACACCCATGTGCAGGGTTTATATTCATCGGAAGTTAGCATGCTATAATGGAATCAACCGTCACCGCCTTAATTAGAAAAACTAAAAATCTACATGCCTAACAAGATGTCATTAGTAGGTGGGTTTCTTAAGATTCGACAGAGCTCCTTTGAGACACAGGCCAATTAAAAAAAAAAAAAAAAAAAAACTGTGGTACTATTTTTACTTAAGTAAAAGTATCAATACTGCCATGTAGAAATACTACTACAAGTAAAAGTTTAAAATGTTCGAGTAAAAGCACAAAAAAATGGCGTTTAAATGTAGTACTCATCTTGCAGAAAGTCTAATTTCATTTTTTCAAATCGTATATACTAATTTCCAAATTTAATATACTATTTTCAACATTTATTTATCTAATTTATCTATCTACAATCTCACTATTTTCTATATCTACAGGCTTAAAATGGGTTGTATCACGACACATCGTGAGCCAAGTTATGTTTTACTTGCACTGAATACAAGTAAATGTACAAGTAAATGTTTCCACCACTGGAAAATACAAACAGTATAATCCATGATTTCAAATGTCGCCACTACATACCTCCTTTTGAAGACACCGCAGGACATTGGCCAGGTCAGCCTTCTTGATAGACGAAGCAGATGTCTTATATACCTCTAAAAGTGTTGGTGTCAACACATCAAGTGCACCCATGAATGATGCAAGGAGGTCTTTTGACACAATTCTGTTGAATTCTGCACACAACTGAAATGGATAAAACAGAGAAGTGTATGAGTGCAAAGCAAGAGAACTATACACCTATGAGGCACAAAGACATGAGTAGGGCTTCACAATTAATCGAAATCGAGGTTTTAGAGTTTGGGCAATGTACAAAAAAAAAGGAAAAAAAAAAAAAAAAAAACGCAAATTGAGATTTCCCCTTCACTGGTACATTTACAGTAGAATTGTGTAACACTGGCTCATGGCCTACCGTACCCTCCCTTCTCTCTTCTCGTTGCGCAGCAAAAAAAAGTGTTATGTTAAGAAATGAAAAAAAAAAAAAAAACTGTTTACTTTAGGAAAAAGTAGTCCAAGACAACAAAAAGAGCAAAGAAATGCAATTTGTGTTCTACTGTTTACCTTTACATATGTTCATTAACAGGAAGAAAAGTGAAGTTTGCACTTCATCCATTGTCTTTGTTCATTAAAAAAAACACCTTATTCACTTTTGGAGGGAGGAGAATCAAATAAAAACACATTTAAAACGGATCATAAAAAAAAAAATAGTTTTACCCCCCAAAAATCGAAATTGAGGTTTCAGAGAAAAAAGAAAAAAGAAAAATCAAGTTTTTATTTTTAGGCAAAATCTTGAAGCCCTAGACATGAGTATGAGTGCATCATATGGTATATACTTTGTGGCTATAAAACAAAATACAGAATTATATTTTTTGAAAGCCAAATGCAAGATTTGTACTCAAATGACAAAAATACCGCTCTCTCGGTGAACAATGCTGGCCATCTCTCCTGCACTGTGGTGATTAATGGCTCATCACCGATTATTTCTTGTCTTCTCTTGGAAAAGGTTGCAGACATCAATTCATCAAGGAGATTGGAGTCTGGAGTCATCTTCTGCATTTCGTGACACAGGGTGATGCGGTCGTTTTCTGTTTTCTCTTTAGTTTGTCCATCAGGTGGAGCTGGCAAGAAGTGTAGCTCACCCTTTTTGGACTTCTTTATTAGCCCACCCTTCTGAGACCCTTTTCGTTTATTTACAACAACTTCTGGATGGTTGGACAGACCACCGTGTGTACGTGCATTGGCTACCTTTGATTTTAAGGAATAAAGCCAACCAGACCAAGCCGACACTGTACCATCCCCCAGACTAGGCTCCCCAAGACATGGGTGCTTTGCAACAAGAGCTTTGGCTACCATTTCCAGCTCTCCCTGTGGATAGCAAGTGATTTTGGTTATCTCATCACATAATCTGGTCAGTATTTCACTTTTCAAAGCCTTGCTCTGAACCAACACAGTCCCGTGCTGGGCATATTTCTCATTTCCTTCCCTCAGTTTAACTTCTACATCATGGCAGAAATTTGGAACGACAAAGGGATGAGGCCATGTTCCTGAACCACTAGTGCGACTCTGTGACCCACTAGTGCTACTCTGTGACCCTCTAGCGCTACTCTGTGACCCACTAGCGCTACTCTGTAACTGATCAGTGCCACCCAAAATTGGATCATAGCTTATAATGCTGTCTAATCTCATCTCAGAAGAGTCTTCAGTAAACACAAGTTGTAGTGTGGCTCGTTCTGGTGGTAGGTCATTGATGTTTGTCAAATCAGTAAGTTCATTGTCAAAGAAGGGATCTTTAAACTGAATCTTAAAGTGTCCTCGGACGCCCAGAGCGGTGCGTAGTTCTCTACTAAGCTCCTCAATTGACTCGGGAACATCCTGTAGGGTGACACGCCTAACTTCCTGCGGTGAAATAATGACTCTAAGGAGGACCATTGCTGAGAGATCAATATCTGAAACGACAGCAGAGAAGAAAAAAAAGAAACAATTTAGGTGTTCGAAAAGATTTGAAAAGAACTAAAAGTGTGGCGTGTGTTTTGTTGTAAATTGTGAAACATTACCTTAATGTCCTTAGAGCAGATTTCCCATCAATTGGTTAGAAACCAAGAGAGAGCCGAGGAGACAACAGCTGAAGACGCAGTGTTGGACTGGAGTGATGAGAAGAGTGAGCAGCTTGTGGGCAGAAATCGTTGCGTAGTCGCACACCGTTTGACAGAGACAGCTGAAACACAGGAAACAGAAAACCAAACTGCTTAGACTTCATATACATTTTTTGTGAATGTTTAGCCCAGGTAAAAATAATAATACACTTTGAGGTTGAAATAGATACTTGTGCTTTCTAAGGTGTGACTTGGGGCCCTAGAAGACTATTTTGTTTAGAACAGGAACCCAATTTGTGCTTGCATTGAAGGCTTGTAAGCATTTTGTTGTAAATTGTGAAACATTACCTTAATGTCCTTAGAGCAGATTTCCCATCAATTGGTTAGAAACCAAGAGAGAGCCGAGGAGACAACAGCTGAAGACGCAGTGTTGGACTGGAGTGATAAGAAGAGTGAGCAGCTTGTGGGCAGAAATCGTTGCGTAGTCGCACACCGTTTGACAGAGACAGCTGAAACACAGGAAACAGAAAACCAAACTGCTTAGACTTCATATACATTTTTTGTGAATGTTTAGCCCAGGTAAAAATAATAATACACTTTGAGGTTGAAATAGATACTTGTGCTTTCTAAGGTGTGATTTGGGGCCCTAGAAGACTATTTTGTTTAGAACAGGAACCCAATTTGTGCTTGCATTGAAGGCTTGTAAGCATTTTGTTGTAAATTGTGAAACATTACCTTAATGTCCTTAGAGCAGATTTCCCATCAATTGGTTAGAAACCAAGAGAGAGCCGAGGAGACAACAGCTGAAGACGCAGTGTTGGACTGGAGTGATGAGAAGAGTGAGCAGCTTGTGGGCAGAAATCGTTGCGTAGTCGCACACCGTTTGACAGAGACAGCTGAAACACAGGAAACAGAAAACCAAACTGCTCAGACTTCATATACTCCCATTTTTTGTTAATTTTCCACCCAGGTAAAAATAATAATACACTTTGAGGTTGAAATAGATACTTGTGCTTTCTAAGGTGTGACTTGGGGCCCTAGAAGACATGTGAAACATTACCTTAATGTCCTTAGAGCAGATTTCCCATCAATTGGTTGGAAACCAAGAGAGAGCCGAGGAGACAACAGCTGAAGACGCAGTGTTGGACTGGAGTGATGAGAAGAGTGAGCAGCTTGTGGGCAGAAATCGTTGCGTAGTCGCACACCGTTTGACAGAGACAGCTGAAACACAGGAAACAGAAAACCAAACTGCTCAGACTTCATATACTCCCATTTTTTGTTAATTTTCCACCCAGGTAAAAAATAATAATACACTTTGAGGTTGAAATAGATACTTGTGCTTTCTAAGGTGTGACTTGGGGCCCTAGAAGACTATTTTGTTTAGAACAGGAACCCAATTTGTGCTTGCATTGAAAGCTTGTAAGCATTTTGTTGTAAATTGTGAAACATTACCTTAATGTCCTTAGAGCAGATTTCCCATCAATTGGTTAGAAACCAAGAGAGAGCCGAGGAGACAACAGCTGAAGACGCAGTGTTGGACTGGAGTGATAAGAAGAGTGAGCAGCTTGTGGGCAGAAATCGTTGCGTAGTCGCACACCGTTTGACAGAGACAGCTGAAACACAGGAAACAGAAAACCAAACTGCTTAGACTTCATATACATTTTTTGTGAATGTTTAGCCCAGGTAAAAAATAATAATACACTTTGAGGTTGAAATAGATACTTGTGCTTTCTAAGGTGTGACTTGGGGCCCTAGAAGACTATTTTGTTTAGAACAGGAACCCAATTTGTGCTTGCATTGAAGGCTTGTAAGCATTTTGTTGTAAATTGTGAAACATTACCTTAATGTCCTTAGAGCAGATTTCCCATCAATTGGTTAGAAACCAAGAGAGAGCCGAGGAGACAACAGCTGAAGACGCAGTGTTGGACTGGAGTGATAAGAAGAGTGAGCAGCTTGTGGGCAGAAATCGTTGCGTAGTCGCACACCGTTTGACAGAGACAGCTGAAACACAGGAAACAGAAAACCAAACTGCTTAGACTTCATATACATTTTTTGTGAATGTTTAGCCCAGGTAAAAATAATAATACACTTTGAGGTTGAAATAGATACTTGTGCTTTCTAAGGTGTGACTTGGGGCCCTAGAAGACTATTTTGTTTAGAACAGGAACCCAATTTGTGCTTGCATTGAAAGCTTGTAAGCATTTTGTTGTAAATTGTGAAACATTACCTTAATGTCCTTAGAGCAGATTTCCCATCAATTGGTTAGAAACCAAGAGAGAGCCGAGGAGACAACAGCTGAAGACGCAGTGTTGGACTGGAGTGATGAGAAGAGTGAGCAGCTTGTGGGCAGAAATCGTTGCGTAGTCGCACACCGTTTGACAGAGACAGCTGAAACACAGGAAACAGAAAACCAAACTGCTCAGACTTCATATACTCCCATTTTTTGTTAATTTTCCACCCAGGTAAAAATAATAATACACTTTGAGGTTGAAATAGATACTTGTGCTTTCTAAGGTGTGACTTGGGGCCCTAGAAGACATGTGAAACATTACCTTAATGTCCTTAGAGCAGATTTCCCATCACTTGGTTAGAAACCAAGAGAGAGCCGAGGAGACAACAGCTGAAGACGCAGTGTTGGACTGGAGTGATAAGAAGAGTGAGCAGCTTGTGGGCAGAAATCGTTGCGTAGTCGCACACCGTTTGACAGAGACAGCTGAAACACAGGAAACAGAAAACCAAACTGCTCAGACTTCATATACTCCCATTTTTTGTTAATTTTCCACCCAGATAAAAAATAATAATACACTTTGAGGTTGAAATAGATACTTGTGCTTTCTAAGGTGTGACTTGGGGCCCTAGAAGACTATTTTGTTTAGAACAGGAACCCAATTTGTGCTTGCATTGAAAGCTTGTAAGCATTTTGTTGTAAATTGTGAAACATTACCTTAATGTCCTTAGAGCAGATTTCCCATCAATTGGTTAGAAACCAAGAGAGAGCCGAGGAGACAACAGCTGAAGACGCAGTGTTGGACTGGAGTGATGAGAAGAGTGAGCAGCTTGTGGGCAGAAATCGTTGCGTAGTCGCACACCGTTTGACAGAGACAGCTGAAACACAGGAAACAGAAAACCAAACTGCTCAGACTTCATATACTCCCATTTTTTGTTAATTTTCCACCCAGGTAAAAAATAATAATACACTTTGAGGTTGAAATAGATACTTGTGCTTTCTAAGGTGTGACTTGGGGCCCTAGAAGACTATTTTGTTTAGAACAGGAACCCAATTTGTGCTTGCATTGAAAGCTTGTAAGCATTTTGTTGTAAATTGTGAAACATTACCTTAATGTCCTTAGAGCAGATTTCCCATCAATTGGTTAGAAACCAAGAGAGAGCCGAGGAGACAACAGCTGAAGACGCAGTGTTGGACTGGAGTGATGAGAAGAGTGAGCAGCTTGTGGGCAGAAATCGTTGCGTAGTCGCACACCGTTTGACAGAGACAGCTGAAACACAGGAAACAGAAAACCAAACTGCTCAGACTTCATATACTCCCATTTTTTGTTAATTTTCCACCCAGGTAAAAATAATAATACACTTTGAGGTTGAAATAGATACTTGTGCTTTCTAAGGTGTGACTTGGGGCCCTAGAAGACATGTGAAACATTACCTTAATGTCCTTAGAGCAGATTTCCCATCAATTGGTTAGAAACCAAGAGAGAGCCGAGGAGACAACAGCTGAAGACGCAGTGTTGGACTGGAGTGATGAGAAGAGTGAGCAGCTTGTGGGCAGAAATCGTTGCGTAGTCGCACACCGTTTGACAGAGACAGCTGAAACACAGGAAACAGAAAACCAAACTGCTTAGACTTCATATACTCCCATTTTTTGTTAATTTTCCACCCAGGTAAAAATAATAATACACTTTGAGGTTGAAATAGATACTTGTGCTTTCTAAGGTGTGACTTGGGGATCTATAAGTTAATAGAATATGAATATCGTCATCATAATACTGCCCAATAAGTAGATGGAGAGCGGTTGAAAGCTCATAGCACAGAGATGTGCTAGTTTTGTAAAATTGCAAGAATGTGGCACAGATCTTTCAATGAATAGAATATTGAATATATTATTTCAGGGTGAACTTTAATATTTACTTCTGGGGAGTCCGTGTAACATATTTTCAGATGGTGGTCGGCCAATAGCATAGAGTTTTTGGGTGTGATTGACATGAAATAGTTGAGCACCACTGACCCAGAAACATGTTTTTCAGAGATTTTCACCTGAATTTAGACATTTTTAGAATCATTTTCAGGTCAAAATGGGTTAATCCATGTTGCAGTGTTTCTCAAACTTTTGAATTCCATGGTCGTCTTTCAACTCAAGTACAGTTGTGTTCAAAATAATAGCAGTTTGTTTAAAAAAAAATGAGTAAAGCCCAAAATCCTTAGTGGTTTTTATTTCCATGCATTGGCAACACTGCACATTATATTCTAAATCAAAACATGAAGAAAAAAAGCAAAAATGATTTAATTACTTTACAGAAAAAGAAAACGAACATTGGGCTGTGTCTGTCTAGCAGTGTCTGCATTTTTTTTTTACTTTACAAACTCAAATATTTACTGTATTAACTGAAAGGTATCCAGGATTCAGCATTCCTGTGAATCACTAAACTAATATTTAGTTGTATAGCCACTGTTTTTGAGAACCACTTCACAATCATCCTGGGCTGGAATACCTGTTCACAAATGCCAGAAGTTGGTCGACTCCATGCAACACAGATGTGAAGCGGTCCTCAAAAACAGTGGCTATACAACTAAATATTAGTTTAGTGATTCACAGGAATACTGAATCCTGCATAATTTTCAGTTAATACAGTAAATATTTGAGTTTGTAAAGTAAAATGCAGAGATTTTTTTGAACAGCCCAATGTTCAATTTTCTGTAATTAAGTAATTAAATAATTTCTGTTTTTTTCTTCATGTTTTCATTTAGAATATAATGTGCAGTGTTCCCAATGCATGAAAAAAAAAAAAAAAAAAAAAAAAAAAAAAAAAAAACACTATAAGGATTTTGGGCTTTACTCAATTTTTTAAACAGACTATTATTTTGAACACAACTGTACAAATGGAACCAAATGGACCTGCTAGGGTTTATTTGATTCCATTTGTACACTGTCCAGAGTTCCAGACTTGTATGGGTCAAATAGAGCCATATACAAGCCTCAAGTAATTTGCCATAAATGTACTGTAAGGTGCAAAAAAAAAAAAAAAAAAAAAAAAAAAAAAAGGGGAATTCATGGGTGCCATTGATTTACCAACATTACCTTAACATATCAAGAATGTCCTCGGACTGACAAGCAGCATTCCTTCCACAGTGTAGGCCGCCAGGGGTGTGTAGTCATTCAGTTCATCAGGATCTGCAATCACCGTTGCAGGAGGGTGCCTTCTAGAGAGCCGATAACACCGGAGATGCTCTACAAAGTCTGCTGTGAAAAGCTCCAATATGAATGATAGTCTCCCAGCCACTGCACAAATCTCCAGTACTCTCCCAAACTCTGGCATTCCACACGTCTGTCCAAAAGAGAGCATCATTCCTTTACAATATTTTGTCCCATTTAAGTGAGCAACTGACATGAGTGAAACAGAGTCCAGACCAATAAACTTGCTCCATATTGCATCTCGAATAGCAGCATCTAAGATTCCCACAGACACAACTGAAAGTCGCCCTGTCTCAATGCTTGGTTTAAAGAGAGATGGCATTTCCAAATAATATGCCAACATTAGCTGGTGTCTTGTAGCCAAAGTGTGCAGAATATTTTTAAAGTTGCCAGCATTGTGAACAATTTTTTTAAAGAAAGAATGTTTTGCCTCAAATCGAAGAGTCCAAAACTCAATTAATGGACCAAATTTCTTTATCAGTAAAGGATAATGTTCAATAAAATGATGTTTTGGTCGTAATTTAGTTTGAGGAAATACTTCTAAAAGTAGTTGCCTGTGGTCAGAGATTTTGCTCTGGAGGTAGTACAGAGTGTCAGTTGTGAACGAGGGGCTGGTTAACAGCTCAACAAGGTCTTTCAATTCAAGAACCACACACCACGTTTCTTCATTTTCTGGAACAAGGTGACCCACAAACAGTGGAAGAAATCTCAAAAGTGCCCAGTTCTCATGTCCATTGCCACCAATAGTTCCATTTTTCGCAAAGTTTGTGTGTATTGCCTGGGGTCTGTTTGTGTTGTCTTGAAATTGAAAGGGAAATGAAGCAATTTTATGATTCAGTTCATCCAATGTGAAATACTTTTTAGCAATCAGATCCGAAAGACACAAACATAGTTCTACAGGTACAATTCCTTCCAATACATCGTGCAGAAAGTCCGGCGGAAACCCTTTCACAGGATGAAAGTGGTTCAGTTTTCTTAGTGGACAGTCTCTCTTCAAGCCGTCAACAGAATTTACATGAGCTGTCTCAAGCACATTAACAGCTTCGTCATACAATTCTGGTGTCCTTAATGTAAAAGTCCCACTTCTGACATCTTGCTGCTGAATATCATTACGGCTAGCTAAGCAATATCTACAAAATTTGTCAACATTGAAACACTCTTGGTATCCAGCAAGTGAGTGTGCTGCCAAGTTGTCAGCGGCCACAGACCAAACAGTACCTTTGATATAAGAACCAAGACTTTGAACAAATACACCAGTGTTCTCCAATGTTTGTATGTCTCTAATCAGAGGCTCCAAAACCTTGTTGTACCCATACTCTTTTATGTGTGCAGTTTTGCACAATACAGCTAGATAAATTGAACTTAATGTTGATCTAAGTCTTAGAGGTAAATTGGCTATCACCCAATACACAGCACACAATTTGTGTTTCTTTTTGGACGTTCCCAGTGGGTTGCACAGTTCAAAATCATCCAGATAGAGACCGAGAGATATGCTTAGCTCCTCAGTGAGAAGAGAGTTATCTTTAAAATAATCACCATCTTGAAATGAACTGTAATGACCTTCGTGAACAGCAGACCTCTGTAATGTTTTAACAATCTCACTTCTTTCCAGCAACTTGGTCAATAAATCTATGATAGGAACGTAAACAAAAAAATGTTTTTTTTGTGCGTTGAGCTTATACTCCACTGGTTCAATTACTGTAAAATGTTTTTTATAAAACGATTGTCTTTTGAAGTCTGTGCCCAATGCACCATCCCTTGAAAGACATTTTAGTGGGTTCAAAGACTGTATTTCATCACACAATGATGTTACCACAGACGCATCAGTTGCACAGTTGTGTTCTTCCAAAACCTTCTCTACAACATTCTTAATATTTTGATGAGCAAATTCACCAATGTCAAATAATTCATCAACTACTTCCTGTACTGCTGAATTTGAGACATGTAAAATTGTTTGCATACGTAGAAATAAGGATGCCAATCTATTTTTAACAGCATCTTGAAGAGCTGGTTCACCCTCAGGCTCAGAATCAGAATCACATGGAGGTGATTCCTCTAAATTATAATCTGAATCATCAGTGTTTGTAACTGTATCTTTCTCTAAAAGCTCTGGTCTTAAATCATTTATGGTGGAAAACTTGTGATGATTACTTCTATGAGCAGTGAGGGATGACAGTACACTATACTTGGCAAAGCAACCTGCAAATGGACATTTAACAGTTTCCCTGTTCCTCACGTGAGTCTTCAGATGAGAATAATATGAGTCAATGTTACTAGGCTCAGAGAATGTACACAAGTCACAACATAGCCTAGTCACAATTTTACGATGTTTCAAATGTTCTTTTAAATGGTGTTTAAGTTCAACTTGGCTTTTAAAAGTGTTTAAACAGTCTTCATAAATGCAGACATGTCCCGTATTTGCCCGGCGATGTCCATGGTCACTCTTATAATGGTGCAAAAGTCTTCCTGGAGCAGTGAAGCATAACTCACAAAACTTACATTTCCACTTCATGAACTGCTTTGAGAGTTGGTGACACCTGAAAGAGAGAAGATAAATGTTATTTTTAATTCAGATATACATACACATTCCCTCAATGCTTAAATTATCACAGATAGATTAATATCACTATTACTCTTCAAAGTGACTTGTGCTAACAACCCCCCTACTTTTTCATTATGGCGGTTGGTGTGAGCAAAAGTATTAATTAAGCATTCATGTGAATATGTATTGTGGAATTTATGGTTATCCAGGAGCAACTGAGACAATAGCTGGGAGAAAAAAAAAAAAAAAAACATTACATTGACCATGTTGGCAATGAATTAAACATAAAAAATAATATCCTAAAATAATTACTGTAGTCCAGGAAGGGAGACATGGCTTCATAGTTACAATATCTAAAAAAAAAATGACACAAAAAACCCAAGAAAGTAATTCTTGTCATAATTTATAATAAGACCTGGTCAAAAGGTGTGAAGCAGCCCTTTAAGAACAAAATAAGAATTAAAATACTAAAAAATAGCTGATCTACAAGCTCAAAATGTGCTGCATTAACAAGCTTGTTGATAATCTATTTTTTACTACATTTTAATTGTTGGACATTGAGGGGTCGGAAAACTGAGCGCTGGTTATTCAGCCTGAAGAGGGACAATCTGGATTTGTAAATCCATTGTTTTCAACAAGGTGTCACAAATAGGAGCTATAAAGCATGTGTGGAATATTTATGCTGTACTATACGACAGAGCGATCTGAAATAAAGGGATTTGAGATAACTAAAGCTGGGCTGTTGCATGATTCCAATTCATTTGCACCGCCATTGGACTGCCCCCATGAAGTGAACGGAGTTGTCGTGACTCCGTCTATACTCTAAGGGCTGGGGCAACACGGCGATGAGCAACGCGGTTTGAGAATCAACTCCTAGCCGCCTTGAGAGGTGGGATTCGGGGTAGCTGATCTGTTGGGGCCGTCAGAGGCAATAGACTAGAGTAAGACAGCCACCGCTGCTGCTGTTTTCCTAGTTGGTAGACTGTGCTCACTGTTGGTTAAACTTCCATCCACTCGCGCCATTTTAATTTTGGCTGGTGGATAGCATTACTCCTACCACTTCTACGTGCCTCAAACGCTCATTATTTTAACCCCTTTGGCTACTCACCGTCCACAGCCATTTCATTCAGTGCTCGCCCAGCGGTCTTTATTTTCTTTTTTCCCCTTCCCCCTCCCAGGCCCTAAGAGGGCCGCGCGAGATTTATGCGCCTGCCGCACGGCCTCGGGGCTTAACATACAGCTAAAATGGACCTAGCAACAGGCTAATTACCAGACTGTGTCTTACGCTTTTTAAACTTGGTGGTCCCCAGCTAAGTTGGTCAACCAAATGTACATCTTGAGAGTGTAAAAATGAAACCAAATGGACCCTTGCGGGTCCATTTTGGTTTTGGGGTCTGTGGGGCTAAAATGTCCTCAAATGGGTGGTCCGTGGCTAAAATGCTGAATAAATGGTGGTCCCTAGAGTCAAAGAGGTTGAAAACCCCTGATACAACCCATGGCAGAAAATATAAATTAATGTTTTCACTGTGTACTAAGCTTGTTAAACGGCCATAGAAAGAATTATCACCAACTTACCGTTCTCCCCTCCGCGCTGTTGTTTTCCCCCACAAATGCCGCTTCTCTTCCTTCTTTCTGTTTGTAGATTCGCGCTCACAGCTCTCTCATATTACTACGCCAAGCCCAGCAGCAACCGTGGAAGGAAAAATAGTCCCTTTTATTAACCGAAACAAAGCATCTACTATCATGCTTTATTTTCAAATGCTGACATTTGTACAATTATAGCTGTTGCCCCCCCCCCAATGCCGCTTCTTTTCCGGTCTGTTTGTAGATTCGCGCTCAATTCTCTCTCATATTACTACGCCCAAGACCAGCAGCAACCGCGGAAGGAAAAATAGTCCCTTTTATTAACCGAAACAAAGCATCTATACCTGTACTAGCCTGCTTTATTTTCAAATGCTAACAGTTGTACAATTATAGTGTACGAACTCAGGGACTGTTTCAGGGACGTAATGCCTTAAAGAACACTTTATATAACATATTTTTATGCCATGAATACAATAAAAGATTACCCATACTATTATTATTATTATTATTATTATTATTATTATTATTATTATTATTATTATTATTATTATTATTATTACCCTTATTTTTTAATAAGGGTAATAACAGCAACAACAACACCAATAATAATAATAATAATAATAATAATAATAATAATAATAATAATATACAAACATCAACAATAAAGCAATACTGTGGCTTGGGGACCCTGAGGGGTCCTTTATGGGTTTCAATGGGGTTAATGACTGGCTATCAGAGTACAGCCTGGGGACCCCAGGGGTCCTTGGTGAATTGCATGGGGACCCCACTGACACCCATCAACGACCCTTGGGGGTCCTTGAGCCACAGCTTGGTAAAAAAAAAAAAAAGATTCAGATATGAGGAGATTCTTGATCAGTGCATTAGTGAGGGTATAAGATTCTTCACTGACAGACAGCTATTTTTCCGTCCATAAGGCCTAAGTTCAGTCAACATGACAAAAGTCAACACAAAGAATTAAAGCAAGTTTAACGTTTGAAAAACCATGAATGCAAGTTCAAAATCTTCAACTTAGCAGAGCTCATTGAGTTAAAGAGAAGAAGTCAATTGACTTAACCTTTTAAAGACTGTGAACTCATTAATGTAAGTTGAGATTTCTAAACTTATCAGAGCTCATTGGGCTAACGAAAATAAGCTCGTTGGGTTAATTTATAGAGACTCCCATTTTTAACAGTGCAGTCACTCACACCAACGTTGAAGTGAAGGTCTCAAGACAATTCGCACGTTGCAAGCTGGCCATGGATCTGTGGTCTGACGTCACACACAACAAAGTGTTGCAGTGCAAGTCTCTAGAAATGCACATTTGCGCTGGTCGTCCATTTTTGGAGCAGTTTACATAGACTATGGAATAGTCACTTGAAATTTTGCAATCAATCGGCCATGGCCTACTTGAGCGTGAGCAGAGCTGGCCAATACTCATGGCATTAGCTATATACTTACGTCACATTACGTCATACCCCGAGGGACTGACCACCGAACCACGGGCGTAGCTATGGGTGGGCCCACCGCCCACCCACCCAAATAGAGAGCTGGCCCACCCATTGAAAACATGACTAAGAACTTGAGAAAACAAAGGACAAAGACCAGAGAGCCTCTAGAGGGAGCTCGAGAGGTCTAGACTAACTGTAGTTACAGTATAATGGGTGATTTGCGGGCACTAATCACCCATTATAATGCAAATAGGGCTTTACACCCTTTGTTTGTAAACCTGCCAGATTGTTATCTGGCAGGTATATCTGTTAAAACAATAGCGCTTGTGTTTGTGGGGGGACTTTCACAAGGATTTTTAAAGTTAACTCTCGTCTGTTCTCCTGAAAGAAAATCTGTCATGATCAGCAGACACATTGGTAACTAATTTATAAATGGCTGTGATTCTATAGTGAACAGCTGAAATCTATTTGATAATGATTGTGCTAATGAAACAAAACACTAGGGTCGTTTGCACCAAGAAGGATTAAACCCTAATCTGGTTTAAATCAAGGATCCCTTGCGGGCCCATTTGGTTTCATTTTTACGCTCTCAAGAGTTAAAATATTGATCATCTGAATTAGCCCAATGTCTACACATACAATGTAAGAGAATGTAAGAGAATGGTCATTTTTGTTATCCTGTTGTGTTTCCCAAATCCAGCCTGGAATTGTGGACAAAAACAAAAGAAATCTTGAAGAAAGTTTTGGGATCTGTGGGGCTAAAATGTCATCAAATGGTGGTACGTGGCTCAAATACTGAATAAATAGTGGGCCCTGGTGTCAAAATGGTTGGTCTTACTCTTACTTTTATCTTCAAATTAAATTAATATCACGCAGACTTTAGTTCAGCCTTTAGTCTTGGCCCTCCACAATATTTCATGTATCTCATGTGGCCCCTTGGGAAAAATAATTGCCCACCTCTGACATAGATAGATAGAGAGAGAGAGAGAGAGAGAGAGAGAGAGAGAGAGAGAGAGAGAGAGAGAGAGAGAGAGCAAGTGACATGCTGCAACTCTCCTTTTCAGCCTTCATGCCTTCCTCACTGCTATAGGTGTGTGTGTGTGTGTGTGTGTGTGTGTGTGTGTGTGTGTGTGTGTGTGTGTGTGTGTGTGTGTGTGTGTGTGTGTGTGTGTGTGCGTGCGTGTGCGTGCGTGTGTGCGTGTGTGCGTGTGTGTGTGTGTGTGTGTGTGTGTGCGTGCGTGTGCGTGTGCGTGTGCGTGTGTGTGTGTGCGTGTGCGTGTGTGCGTGCGTCTGTGTGCAGGTCAGTGCTGGACTGGGCGAAAAAATCGGCCCGGACATTTTTAGCGTGATTTGGCCTAGACCGGCCCAACCACAACCAGCGTGTGATGGACCTGTTCTACCTGGTATAGTTGGTTAACAAAGATGTAACTCTTTGAGAGCGTTAACATGAAACCAAATGGACCCTTGCGGGTCCATTTGGTTTCATGTTAACGCTCTCAAGAGTTAAAATATTCATCTAAATTGGCCCAGGTCTAGTTAGAAAATGTAGAAGGTTAATGGTCATTTTTATCTGTATGTTTGACTGTTTTCTTTCCCAAATCCAGCCTGGAATCGTGGACAAAAAAGCTAAATCAATCTTTAGTTTTGGGGTCTGTGGGGCTAAAATGTCATCAAATTGTGGTCCGTGGCTTAAAATGCTGAATGAATAATGGGCCCTGGGATCAAAAAGGTTGAAAACCAGGGCTCTTAATCATACCATGGTACCACCGGCCCCCTATGGGTCGTGGCCCACCGGGAGACCTCCCTGTACGCCCAATGGTCAATCCGACCCTGGTGCAGCTCTGTGTACATGCCATCCCGGCTCCACAGTGAGTGAGTGTTATTGGTGGAGACATGCGCTCCTGCAGCGCAGCTGGCAGTGTGGTCTCGTCTTTCTCTCACACACACACACACACACACACACACACACACACACACACACACACACACACACACGCGCGCGCGCGCGCGTGCACACTCAGAGACAAGGAGGACAGGAAACAGGCAAAGTAATGGCCACAGATTCTTCAATTTAACTCTCTATCGATTGCTCTTGTCTGGTCGCTCGTGGTGCATGTCCCCTCCACAGTGGAGCTGGAGAAGCCTTGACAGTTGGCGCGCGTGCGTGCGTGTGTGTGTGTGTGTGTGTGTGTGTGTGTGTGTGTGTGTGTGTGTGTGTGCGTGTGTGTGTGTGTGTGTGTTTGTGTGAGCACTGAGCACTGTGTGTGTCCTATAATGGAAAAGGTTTTCCTCGTGAAATTATGCTGTATCTTAGATACAGGAAAAATATGTGCATATTTGTGCCAATATGACACGATAAAATGCTAATAATAAACACAGTGATCGCTTGATCCATTGATTTTAGCCAATCAAAGCACAGCAGTTACATAATGAGCCAATAGAGTGGAGGTGAGGTGGAGTTAGATTCTGTTTTTTTTTTCTCACATTCATTGCTAAGTATGTCATTGCAATTGGTCATGATATTTGCATAACAGAGGCTGCAAATGATGCCCATACAAAAGACACTGCTAGGCTACGCATCTATGGCAAGGTGGGGAAGGTGCTCAACATGAAAACAAAAAAAAAATATTGGCACACACACAGAACAATGCCCTAACATAGCAGGCACAGCATCAGAATACGATCGATTTCCTTTATTTCACCTTCACAGCATGTATGTACCTACATAACTACATATGTACTTACATAACATGTAGTTATATATGTTGAGGAGTACTTCTTCTCAACATTTATCCCCAAGTTGCTTTTATTTTCTGAGCCATTCAGCGCATATGTAGCAGGTGGCTACAGCCTCTGTCGTGATGGCCTCCAAAGTCTAGCATCTGCCCCCAGACCAAGGGGATGTCCCTTTGGTCTAGTGGTTAAGATGTTGGACTTTCACGCGGGAGACCCGGGTTCGAATCCCGGGCGTTACATTGGTGCCGTGACCCGGATCGGGTTTCCCCGTGGAAGGAGGTCAAAAGGGAGGTGAGTGTAGCAGGTGGCTACAGCCTCTGTCGTGATGGCCTCCAAAGTCTAGTATCTGCCCCCGGACCAAGGGGATACACATAGAATGAACGAGAATGATGCTGACTCACTGGAGGAGCATGCGTCTGTGCAAATTGCGAAACTGAGGAAAGCAGTGCAAAGAGGTTGGAGAAGGAAGCAACCGAGGAAGCAGCAGCATTATTTCGAAGGTTCCATGTTTATTGTAGTCTTGAAGTATCACAGCCCAGACACACAACGGCAATACATACAGTAAAAACTTATAAAGACAATAGTTCGGGTTTCACCCAAACCCCCAAGTTAGAGGTGTCAAGAATCCCAAATTAGGCATTGTCCTGTCATTGATGTTCTCACAAGTCCTGACCATAGTGGCCAGGTGGCCCTTGCTTTATTTCTGTAGAATGACAGCTGACTGTCTCTTTTTACTGTCCCAAGTAAGCTGTCAGCATTTAGTGAAACAGCCAATTGTAATTATAGCCAATATTGTAATGTGCAATGTACAATGTTGTAATGTATAATGTATAATGTGGTTCATAAATACACAACAAAACCAAAAACAAGACGGTCACTATAGCATGCGGTGTGTTTCTGTATTTCTTTAACAATGTTTGCATTTCGGTTCTGTGTATGTAACTTAAGGATAGTTTGATTTCATTGGGGGGTGTCAACTCCAAACTTTTTTAAGATCAAGGAACACGAATGCACACGTTATTATCCCCATTTGATGAGTTATGCCAGAGACCCCCACAAGAGAATATACTGTCTTAAATACCCGTAACCTTTGAAGCACGTTTAGGTTGGCAAGAAGCACATTTGGGTTGGCACTGGCAAGTTCCGGTGGAAAGCCGCGAGTCCCGCCCTTTTGATAGTCCCTCTGGTCTAGACAGGGGCACAGGCTTTCATTTCACAGCAGCACAGGTGTACGCCTGGAGGCCGAGGATAGTTTCTTACTAGTCAAGGACCATAGGCGTGCATACATAGACGTCAAGGGGGGTTTGAGCACCCCCTAGTGGCCCTCTCTGGACCAACATGCCCTTTTTAAAAGAGCAAAAAAAAAGTACATTTGAGAAAACAGCGCTTGTGCACTTCTTTATGGCCCCTCAATGTCGCAACTCTGCTACTACAGTTGCACTACCACTTTGTGTCAGAAGATGGCACTGTTGTCCACAAGAGTCATGGCCTGTTTTAAAGGGAAGGGGAATCTGCCTAATGTGTTTGTCTAGTTGTACTTCTAGATGCTGAAATGCTGTTTTCTATGCATTTTTAACCCCCCAAAACTAAAAAAAAAATTGTGCCCTCCTGCTTACACTTGAGCACCTGCCCTTGAAACTCTCTGTGCACGCCACTGTCAAGGACTAGGAGGTTCAGTTCTGACAGGGTTCTGTGGTCGTATGTCTCTTCTGACGGGGGTTTGTGGGGGTGCATCTGTTCTGACGGGAGTCTGTGGGGGTGTTTCTGTGGAGAGCTGGGGTCCCTGGAGCTGCTGGGTGGCTTTGCGGACGGGGTCCTCAGCGAAGGCTCTCTCCAGAACCTTGAGGACGGACTTGCGGAACACCTCCCTGAAGCCCCGGCGTCCCGCGAACACGTAGAGCAGCGGGTTCAGACAGCTGTTGAGCAGCGCCAGGCCGGCGGACGCAGGGAGCAGTACCCTGATGGCCAGACCGGCGGGCGTGGCCGGGTCCACGGGGAAGCAGGCCAGCCGGGTCAGCTGCACGGCGTGGAAGGGCAGCCAGCACAGGAAGAACGCAGCCACGACCGCGGCTATGACCCTAGAGGAGCGCCGCTGCCGAGCGGTGCCCGAAGGCCCGGCACCGAGTGGCGTCCAGTGGTTGATCCTGAGCCGCTGGACGATGGCGGAGTAGCAGGAGACGATGACGACCAGAGGCACGGCGAACCCGGCCAGGAAGCGAACGGCCGTCTTGACCGCCAGTTGGAATCCTTTCGCCCGCAATTCCTCAGCTGGGCGGCCGGTCCAGTTGGCCAGGAAGGCGTAGTTGCTGTAGCAGCGGACCTCGTCGCCGGCGAAGGAGGGCCTCGTGGTCGGGTCTGAATAACATAATATTCAAAGATTTCACCACGTTTTCACGATTTTTCAAGAATAGCAGAGATACAAGCTCATAGCGTGCCACCGAGTGGCGCGCTATGAGCTTGTATCTCTGCTATTTTTCAATAGTTAAAACTAATGGTGTTGATTTTTAACGCGTTAACGGCGTTGATTAAATTTCTACGTTATTTGCGTTAAATCTTTTAACGCAATTAACGCACATGCACACGCGTGCGCACGCTCTGTCTCGGATGTGATTCCACTCTCGCTGGCGACTCTATTAAAGGGGGACAACAAAGTTGCGGAATGCATTGGAGTCTATGGGCTCGAGGGAGTATATCAGGGCTACTAAACTGGTGGCCTGACATGTTCAGCACATCTCCGTTAAAAATTTTAATCATTCAACACCCCTAGTTAAAACATAATGCTTAGAACACCAAAACCGTTCAGTACACTAAGGGTTAAAGGGATTATGACAACAAATTTTTGACCAAATGGATTCATTTTACACTCTCAAGAGTTAAAATATTCATCGTCTGAATTAGCCCCAAGTCTACACAACTAGAGAAAGTAGAAGATTCATGGTCATTTTGATCTATTATGTTTGACTGTTTTGTTTCCCAAATCCAGCCTGGTATTGTGGACAAAAAGCGAAAGAAATCTTTAGTTTTGGGGTCTGCGGGGCTAAAATGTCCTCAAATAGTGGGTCCCGGTGTCAAAAGGTTCACACCCTGTCATTTTTCCAGCCCACCCTAGTAGCGCTGGCTAAATCCTGGCCCTGGTCACAAATAAAGTCATACTACCTTTAAAGATGACTCCAGGGATGTTGGCGGCCAGGGCCAGCGCCCAGACTCCCAGGCAGGCCCAGGACGCCTTCCTGATGGTGCGATAGCCGCTGCAGCGCGTCCACACGGGGCGCAGCACGCACGCGCATCTACAGGGGCGGATGTAACATTTCCCCAAATGGGGGGGACACGAGTAAATGGTATGGGTGTGGATCATCGCCCGTGGCAGTGGCGTCGATAGGTGGGGAAAAGTTAGACAATTTTAGGGGGCCCCAAAGTCGGGTGGGCCCAATAAAAGCTTGCATTAATAAGGTTTTATTTTTATTGATTATTATAAAAAAATATTTGATGTCAAAGTGCACCAGATTGAAGAATTTTAAAGGGGAATTCCACTCATTTTCAACATTCAAATATGTCATTAATATACCTTAGAAGTGCTGGGTGGACATGATAGAAACGTTTCCCCATTCTGTGTTTCCTAGAAATTGAGGTCTGAAGAAAACCTCTAACATGGTGAAACATCATCAAGATGTATTTCACCATGTTAATGGATTTCTTTAGACGCTTCTTTTTTTCTGAGAGCGTACAAATGGAACCAAATGAACCCGTCAGGGTTCATTTGGTTGCATTTGTACACTCAGAAAAAATGTTGAAAATGGGTGAAATTCCCCTTTAACGCCGCTGGGAAAGGAGGGCCCATGTTGAAAACCTTTGCAGAATTGCTAGCTACGCCCTTGCCCGTGGCGCGAACCGACAAGTTGCACCCATACCATTTACAGTTACTGGACTTTTATTAGTCAAGTAAAGCATCAATAATAACATCAGTTGCTGTTGAAGTTGCAACAGACACGCAGCATGCATAAAGCTAAAGGTCTGACTCAGAGAGTTTTCTGTTTTCAATGACGAAATGCTGTTGGTTTAGTGGTGACACAGCTGTAGTGAGTTAGTAGCAGTAGTAGTGTTTCAAATCATTTTAAATATAGGCACACCTGTCCACGCTGATCAGCGTCAGGGTGAAGATGCTGGCGTACATGTTGACGTAGAACAGCAGACGGTCCAGCGTGCACAGGGAGCGGCCGAAGGGCCAGCGGCCGCCCAGCGCTCTCTGGGTGACCTGGAGGGGCAGGAGGGCGGTGGCCAGGAGGTCTGCCACGGCCAGGTTGAGGTACCACACGCTGCTGACCGTCTTCTTTATCCTGAAGACCGTCACCCAGATCACCACGCCTAAAGCCAGGGAGGGGGTTGGGGGGGGGGGGTTAGCACATTGCACATTCATTTGGCTAACGTGCTAGCCCGGTTGCTATAACCAAACAAATACAACCAACTAGTGTTGCAGTTCTCGAGATATTGTGCTCCATTTCCGTTACACACTAAGGGCTCCATTTTGGTTACATTAGCCCTTATATGCAATTAACGCACTTAGCATTGGGGAAGAGGCGTTCCCACACTAAAGTTGGTAATTTCGTTACCATGCTATCTCCCTTAAACACCTTCTATACCCGTTACATTATGCATAGGTGTGGTTTGGGTGTTTTTTAGCTTTCATCCAATCCGTGTTGGTCTTGCCATTCCCTATAATTCATCCCATACCTATTTCCCTTATTCCTACTGCTATGCCTACTCCTAAACCCGCAGCCTGGCTGCTTAGGACAGACACATGCATGAATAGCCTATTCACAAAGATTATAGCTCTTATTTTCAAACAATTATAGCTCAATCAATTCTCAATCAGTTCTTACCATTCAACATGTTATGTTGAAAAAACATGTTCCATGTTTTAAGCTGTATTTGGCATGCATTTAGGCATGGCAAAAACAGACGTATTTTTGAGCATTCATTTCTCGGTCAATCCTGGACCATTTTTTTACATTTAAAAATGCAGCTTGACGGGAAAACATCACTCTCTCTGATGCTGTATAGAATATGTGGGTAGGTCTTCTGTACGAATCAAGCGAAACGTAAATGTCGGGCATTCGGTGGAAACGGTCCACCGAATCCCCAACAGTTACGTTTTCCGAAAAATCCTGACTTTTTTGCAATTTACAGCATTGCGTTAAGTTAATTAATGTATTTAATTATATTATATACTGGACATTACCTAAACACAAGGAAGTGACCGACAACAGGTGGGTAAACCCACAAAGCAATACTTTGTTTTCAAGATGTTGCATAAAAACATCAGATCCGTATCACAATGAGACATGGGTGTTGTGCTGCCGGCACCATTCAGAATACCGCAGACTTCCACAGAAATGTACACACAACAGCATTGCAGGAGCATTAGGTACAGGGGCGGATGTAACATGTCCCATTTGGGGGGCAAGAGAACATGTTGGAGGGGCAAAAGAAAATGGTATGGGGGCGGCTTCATCGCCCGTGGCGCAAAGCGGTTACAGGACTTTTATTAGTCAAGTAAAGCATCAATAATAACATCAGTTGTTGTTGAAGTTGCAACAGACACCCAGCATGCATAAAGCTAAAGGTCTGACTCAGAGAGTTTTCTGTTTTCAATGATGACATGCTGTTGGTTTAGTGGTGACACAGCTGTAGTTAGTTACTAGCAGTAGTAGTATTTCAAATCATTTTAATTTTAAGCACTTTAATTTTAAATATCTTGGGGTTGGGTGGTTGGTCGTGTTTGGTGGGGCATACCGGGTATTTACATTGCCCCCCCATGCCCATGCGTAGATTCGCCCCTTGTGTGTGTGTGTGTGTGTGTTTTGTCCCTCCAGCTGTAGTTAGTTAGTAGCAGTAGTAGTGTTTAATATATGTTAAATATGCGCACTTTAATTTGAAATATCTTGGGTTGTTTTGCATGGCATTGTGTTTGGGGGGGGGGCAGACTGGGTATTTAGGGGGGCATTGCCCCCCCATGCCCATGCCTAGATCCGCCCCTGATTAGGTAAATATGCTTTCGTAACAACATGTGTTCTCTTTGTTTGCTTCAGGGACCACAAAAGGCTTCTCTGTCTTGCAAACCAGACATTATTCAAATGTTTTTGTTCAAAGCGACTGTCATATTCAAAGCAGGTGCATAATTCAGCCACACACACACACACGCGCACGCGCACGCACACGCACACACACACACACACACACACACACACACAGACACACACACACACACACACACACACACACACACACACACACACACACACACACACGCACGCACGCACCCACACACACACACTACAACTGATCTAATCTACCCCTAAATGGAAACAACAGGATGAAAAAAAAACAAAATCACACTTTATCTAATAGAAACCTAAAACATGAACCTATAGAGATGTGCAGTGACATCACAAACCCTGTTCCACTAGTGGAATCCTCATTCATTTTCTTCATAGACTTTTCGAAAATGGTTAATACAAACACAATTGCGCCACTACCAAACTCGGGTCGTGACAAATCATGACAACAAACACAAAGTCATCATATAATACAGTATATCATTAGCAAGAAGTAGAAAACGGCATGATACAAGACTTTTTGTTTCGTTTTTCATCTTAGAAATTATTTGATTGTCCCAAAAGTTTGTGTGTGTCATCATGATTCGTCACGACCCGAGTTGGCTTTGTCCGCGTTGTAATCGTCTTTATATGAATTATTTTCAAAAAGTGAGAAAAATTAATGGGGAAAAGACATCTGGAACAGGGGTGGTGACGTCACTGCGCAGGTCTATTGGGTACGTGTGGAAAAAAAAGCTGTCTTTCAACTTGAAACACACTAGTGTTCAGATAATCTATAAGCCATATCTCAAAGACTGGTGGGTCAATGACTCAGCCTCAGTCGTGCTAGGTCACACACACACACACACGTATGCACATGCATGCAGGCACGCACGCACGCACGCGCACATGCACACGCACACGCACACACACACACACACACACACACACACACACACACACACACACACACACACACACACACACACACACACACGCACACACGCACACGCACACTACCAAAATAAAATGTATAGGTGATAGAGAGCATGTGGATATACATTTCTCTAAAATGTTCATAATGTCACTGACCGTTCCCCAACACACCCAGCACACACACCAGGCTATAGATGAGAGAGGACATAATGTTGATGGAGTCGTCCCAGTCGTATCCTTCTTCATGTCCCCTTCTGTCCTCTCCACCCTGTCCGTCCTCTCCATCCTGTCCCCGGACACTCACAGACACAGTGGTCTCCATTGTCCTAAAACAGTGGTTTTCAACCTTTTTTACTCCAGGGACCACCATTTATTCAGCATTTGAGCCACGGACCACCATTTGATGACATTTTAGCCCCCAAAGACCTACAACTAAAGAATTCTTCTGGTTTTGTTCACAATTCCAGGCTGGATTTTGCAAACAACACAGTGTAGACTTCTTAATTAAATAGTACTAATTCAGATGAATATTTTAACTCTTGAGAGTGTCAAAATGAAACCAAATGCCCATTTGAGAGTGTCATTTTTACGTTCTCAAGAGTTGCATCTGGTTAACCAACTTTCCATTATTTAGCCTGGGGACCACCTGGAACCTTCTCAGGGACCACTGGTGGTCCACCTGTTGAAAACCCCACAAACGATAAGAAAACAATTGACAGCTTAAAGCTAACAATACATTCAAAGATTTGTGCCACATTTTAACACTTTTTCAAAAATATCAGACCTACAAGCTCATATACTGTAGCGCACCACTTGGTGGCACACTGTGTAGGTAGCAGATCTGATTTATTTATTTATTTATTTTAACTAGAATCTAGTGTCAGAAACTAGAATCTAGCATAAAAAAAAAAAAAAAAAAAAAAAAAAAAAAAACTACAATCTGGCGTCAAAAACTGGAATTTAGTGCCAGAAACTATAATCTAGTCAGGACAAAATGGGCAGTGTTGGGACATGTGCACTACGTAACTTAATATATTACATAACATATTACCAAAATGCAGTAACTTATAATATAAATATATTACTTAACAAAAACAATCTAATACATTATACTTTTCTTTCTGCATTACTGCATTACTTTCAATATTACTTTCTGTCAATCTGTCTCATTGAAAATGCTCTTGTGAAATCATATTGACAACTGCAAAAGTTGAATAATTACTTATTTTCTATCATTTGTCATCAAATTATTTATTCAGGAGTGACGTTTTTTCAAGTTGATTTCATATGGATTTGGCCAGATAGCATGTGTGCTTGCTTTATTGTAGGTATGCCACTGGTCTACGCAATATAGTGATACTAAATATGTCATTATATATTTTGTAAAAAAATGTTTTTTGTAAGTAATATGTAATAGTAATATTAATATATTATACTTGCTCAGACCGTAATATTGTAATATAATATATTGCTTTAAAATGAAGGTAATAATTAATAAGTAATATATTGACAAGGTAAAGTAATATTCCCAACACTGAAAATGGGTTAGTCTTATCGACAACAAATTATGTTTGGTTAAAGACACAGGTGAATCAAATCAAACAGTTCAACCATGAAACGAATAGCTAGAGCACACTCAACGTTAACACGGAAACATAAACTTATGCATGTTAACAGAAAGACATGAACAAAACTAGTGAAACACAGACAGTGTAGCGCTGCTCACCTGCGTCATGCAAAACAAAACAAAACAAAGCGAAAGGAACGGACACTTGAACGCTTCCCTTTATTTTATAGCTGACGCTGCATGCTGCATCTCTCCTCCTGCGCAATGCACTCCTGCTGTTACCCAATTATTATTTCATCACAATGATTCTGGTGGGACTTCCCCCTACTATATACATTGTAACATTTTCTGTTGAATGTCTTCACCTCCGACTGTCAGTAAATGATGGTCGTACGTGCTATCATACAACTTAAAGGAGAATTCCACACCAAAAAACACATTAGGCATCAATCCCTGTGACATCATATATACCAGGGGTTTTCAACAGGTGGTCCGGGGACCACCAGTGGTCCTTGAGAGGGTTCCAGGTGGTCCCTAGCTAAGTTGTTTAACCAGATGTAACTCTTGAGAACGTAAAAAAAAAATGAAACCAAATGGACCCTGGCGGGTCCATTTGGTTTCATTTTTACACTCTCAAGAGTTAAAATGTCCATCATGCGAATTAGCCCAAGTCTGCACAACTGGAAGATTAACGGTCATGGAGAGAAGCAAAATAAATATTTAGTTTTGCGGTCTGTGGGTCTAAAAAATATCCTCAATTGGTGGTCCGTGGCTCAAATACTGAATAAATGGTGGGCCCCGGGATGAAAAAGGTTGAAAACCCCTGATATATAACTGTACTTGAATTTTGCCGTAGATGCCCCCTGCTCTACATTTCACCCCTGAGGTGTCCCACCCCTCCCATCGTCTGCATTGCTGCAGGTTGTCTTCATTCTAATGCAGGTATTTCAGCAAAAAGGTATGAATATAAAAACATATTTCACCACTTTTTACAGTGGCTTATTTCTACCTCTATGATGCGTGAGTTTAAACCCAGTAGTACACTGTCTGGATGCCAGAATGGGATTAAAAACAGACTATTTCTGACTGCAATTAAGACAGCTGTGTTTCGGAAATTCAGATTCAGAAATGGGATAAAAACAGGTCAGCTTAACATCTATTGGCTTTTATTGATGTAATAATGGATATGTCATCACACACGTTTTTGTTTTCAGGAAGCAATTAAAAAAATGCACACAAGTGATTTTTTTCCCCCCTATTTTTGGGCATGTATTGGTATGGATATATAATGACCACCGATCATGTAAAAGTGTGAAAAATGTGATTTTTCAAATCACCTCCCCTTTAAAGAAAAGAGTCCCAAGACAATATCAGGGGCATAAACGAGAATGGTTCTTCTTCTTAAAAAGGTTTTGTACTGCTTAAAACCAAAAGGTGTAAACTGCAGACTTTTAAAAAGAAAAAAAGGAAACCAAGGCACTCCATCTTCAGTGTGAAAAATATATACTACTATATACATTTATTGAAGAGCAAGGCAACTGAAATGACCAACGTATTTCGACCGCACAGGGTCTTCGTCAGGGGCATTTCAGAACTTTCCCTGTGTGGGTGAGTTTCTGGCGGTACATTTAATGAGTGACAACGTGGGAGTCAAGACTTCCATGTTGATGCAATACTCTGGATGACTGTCAGAGGTCAACAGATCTATTTTGATCACTCGTGCTTAGGGCCCCAAATAATTGTAAATATTCTCAATGAAAATGGAATGGATGCGACTTCATGGCCCATGGCGTGAAGCGTCACGGGCAATGAAGCCGCCCCCATACCATTTTCTCCTGCCATACAGTACAATACAGTACAGTACGTGCCAGCAGGGGCGGGTGTAACATGTCCCATTTGGGAGGGCAAGAGAACATGTAGGAGGGGCAAGAGAAAATGGTATGGGGGCGGCTTCATCGCCCGTGTCGCCATTTTCCATTTATAGGACATACCATTTTCGGTTACAGGACTTTTATTAGTCAAGTAAAGCATCGAAAAGGTCTGACTCAGAGAGTTTTCTGTTTTCAATGATGAAATGCTGTTGGTTTAGTGGTGACACAGCTGTAGTTAGTTAGTAGCAGTACTAGTGTTTGACGTCATTTTAAATATAAGCACTTTAATTTGAAATATCTATATAACGATGCCTGCATCGTGTTTGGGGGGGCAATGGGCATGGGGGGCATTGCCTCCCCATGCCCATGCCTAGATCAGCCCCTGCGTGCCAGTATATAGAAGGTGCGCGATAGTAGGGGAGACAGGAGGACACAAAAAAGGGTGAAGTATTAATCTTCCCCAGCAGGAGCAGTTGAAAGAGGTACATACCTGTACTGTATGTATATTATATGCCACCACAGGCCTTCTCATTTACATACCGCACACACACACACACACACACACACACACACACACACACACACACACACACACACACACACACACACACACACACACACACACACACACACACAGGTAAATGTGCGTTCACCCGCGAACACACACAGAAAAAAAGAAAGGTCTAGGCTATAGAGTGAAGGGTAGCATTGATTTCAGCCTCCATCTCTCCCTACTGCTGATTTGAAGGTGCTTTGTCTTTGTGTGCAAGTTAAATTGTGTCCGTGTGGTCACACGCGTGTGATGTGTGTGATACTAGGGGTTACACGCACGCATGCAGGCACATGCACACGTACAGTCAATGAAATACGCTTTCTAATATGATTTTAATTGATACCATACAACATTAGCAGTCTCCCATATCTAGGGTTGCCACATGTGTCTGACAAAAATCCTGGACATTTTGACCATCCAATCGGCGGCCGATTATCGGCGGCGATTATCGGCCTTT
>CM076968.1:1591620-1631620 GCA_039105355.1 Benthosema pterotum
TAGGGGACACAGGGAGAACATGTGAGGGTATCTACCCTATAGGGACACGGGGAGAGCATGTGAGGGTACCTACCCTAGGGCACGCAGGGAGAACATGTGAGGGTACCTACTAAAGATCTCAACGGCCCAACCCTAAATAGTTAGGCCTGAGGCCTGGCCCGACCCTATAGCATAGTTTATCTGCACGCCCCGAATGGGGGGAAAAAGCCACGCTACCCGACCTGCACCTACACTTCATGAGTGTAGGATAGCGTTAGCGCAGGCGGTGCCGTGCGGTTCAGTCAGTGAATAAAGGATGTATGTAACTCACGTTAGGCAGCCTGTCACTGTTCCATTTAATTCCATCATGGATTCCAATTTAGACTGGCGTGGTGAGTCCTAAACCTTCATGGCAGCTGCCCGTTCGCTTTATTCCTCTCTCTGAAGTGAAGCCGTTTGCAAACATCAGCGCTTTTCCGCGTGGATCAGCGATATAAGTTCACAAATAAAGTCCGGGCCCGGCGTTACGAGGGGGCCTGAGGGGGCGTGGCCCCCTCAGTTACAAAATGTGCCCCCTCAGTTTATGTTCCAGGCACGTAGACGATTTCAGTAGGATTTTACAGGGGCTGTGGTCCCGACTTAATTTGCTGGCCCAGGCTATAGGCTTGTAACTGACAAACAATGAGTAGTGGTGGGGGATTTGGGGAGCTATACATTACAATGGCATGTTTCCAAAGGTGTTATCTCGTTAATTCAGGCTTTTGTTATGAAATGGCTCAAAACCTGTTTAACTGGTCCTGGAGACTGGAGGTGTTGATGGTCCCCAAAACAGCAGGATGGCTAATGAATGGACCATCACTATTTCCACTAGCCAACCACAGTGGAGAGGCTGGGGGATAAAAGATTTGCCCAAAACAAACAAATAAATACATTATGCAATACATACTTGCATTGTGTATTTTATTTACGTTTTATTCACATTTCTCCTTCTTTCTTGCATTACTAATTAGAACAGCCTACATGAGGACGGACGCAAGATGGCGCCTTTGATTTATCAGAAAATATTGTTCTTACCTGTGCAGCATGGGCTGCAGTCAAGTTTAGTTTGATTAATGAGTCATATTGTTATTACAGCACACAGAATTTGCGGTTTTAACCATTTGGTGGTGGTACAGTATATGGAAACAATGCCATGAATATGGCTATTTAACAGCAGCACTATGAGCAGCCTATTATTTTTTATTTCGTCAGCAATTGCACTGATAAATCAATCATGGCTATAGCTACAGGGTCATACCTATCGATTTTCTGTACATAAAATGTGTGGGGGCTACATAAATAAAAAATATCAACAGTTTAGTGGGCCCCCTCAGAAAAATCGAGGGCCCCCTCAGTCATTCCCTTCTCCAGCCGGGCCTGAAATAAACCATCCATACAACACTCCTCGCGTGGATCTGCGTAGATATTCTATTAAAGTTAAAAACTTTAATAGAATAAAAAACAGGGGACATGGGAGGACACAATTGTCTGCTGTCTCTAATCACCTGAGATTTAAAGTAAGAATGTATCACTCAACCTCTTGGATTTTGGGGTAAAGCCTCAGTGACAAAAATCACAGTTTACTGATTGTCGTGCAGATGGAATGACAGAGCATCCAATTCACATCCATAAGCAATCCCTAGATGAATTTACAAATACCGGTAGTTTGTTACGATATAGATTTGTGCTATACTGAATGCAACTGGACTTGTGCAAATACTGTATAATTCGGTGTACTACGTGGCACATCTGCTCCGTATCCGCATGGCCGTTAATGAGCGCAACTCAGCGTCAGCCATCTGCTGTTTTTACGTCTCCGAATCCGTATAACCTGCACACATCTGTGTGTCTGTAAATTGTACCACACAGCTGCAAGGAAAAGAATATACAGTACCTTCTAGCAGGGGCGGATTGGCACATATTTTCCCACCGGGACAATTTTGCCTTTGCCAGGCCACCCTGATGGGGGCAGCTTAACCAGCTGCCCCCACCAGGGTGGGGGTTACGCTCTCAAAGAGTTACATCTGGTTAACCACCAGATGTAACTCTTTGAGAGCGTAAAAATGAAACGTGAAATGTTTTATTTTTACACCCTCAAGAGTTATGATATTCATCATGTGAATTAGTCCAACTTAAGTCTACACAACTAGAGAATGTAGAAGAAGATTAATGGTCATTTTTGATCTGTTCCAGGCGAGCATCTAGCACATTCCAGTGGAAGTGCCACTAGTGCATTTTGGATCGTGGCAGTTGGCAACACTGCCTCCAGCAGCGCGAGCCGCGCCCCGGGCGCACAGGAGTGAACGGGAATATGGCCACTCTCCTACTTGAAGCCTCTGGTGTAGGACACCTTTTCTTTTTTGAAGGATAGAAACACTAGTTTGTCTGGCCTGGGCCTGGTGCCCTGGCCTGCCCTGGACTTTTCAAAAAAAAAAAAAAACTGTCCAAGCCACCGGGAAAACTCCCTGTACTCCAGATGGCCAATCCGCCCCTGCCTTCTAGCCAGCAATAATAAGCCTAGCCCAGCCAGCAGGATTTCTGGTCCAGAGGGGGTGTGTGGGGTGCCACTGGGATCACAGCGGCGGCATGGCCGCGGGAACTATTTTACAGTAGCAGGGGCTGAGCATGGAAGCGGGGGTGCGCAAAAATGCGCGTGCACGCGTTTCATGCACGCGCATTTTTGCGTGTTAAAGTACTCTTTAATTTCCCTCTCCACACACAAGTTATGAACAAGATGCCTATAATGTGAAATAGCATATTTATTAGGCCTGGCCTACATAAATCACTTGTTTTGAACATATAGGCTGAATGAATAGGCCTACAGAATCCTCACGCAGGATATATAATCACAACAAACGCTCAACAGCAACACAAACTCAAACAACTGACAGTTCCAAACCCATCATAAACGGGCATATGCCTATTTAGTCCACATGAGATTTAGCAAGGCGCAAAAAATATAAATTATAGGCTAAACAGAGGAGCTGAGGTCCAGTAGGAGGTATATTTTTATAAGTCCCAACAGCAACAAGTTGACAGCGCAGCGCGCTTGGGTTCGGCAACCCGTGTGTTCACATCATCATCATCATCATCATCATCATCATCATCATCATCATCATCATCATCATCATCATCATCATCATCGTCACACAGCCCTCCCCGTCAGAATCGAACAGAACACAATACATAATATCAGTTGGCACGGCGGCCATAGTAATTAGTTAATACTATATTATTTCTCGCATATTTCCCATATTCGTAAATATTAGTGAGAAATATTATCCTATAGTTAAATAGTAAAGGCTTTAGCCTACGTTATACTCCAAAGGTGCTCTTGCGCTCCGGGGTGACGGCGATGAATTCCCTCATCCCCTGCTGAACAGCACTGGTGCTGCTCGACCTCCTGCTCCTCTCCCTCCGACAACTCCACGACATTATCATCCCTTTCAACAAAGTTAGCACTCGTCCCCTGTACATTGCTGCTGCTGGGACGAACAATTTTGTTTTGGGCTTGGGCCCACCAAAGAAATCACTTATCCACTTCTGAGCCATGCTGACTGACAACATAACACTCACTGTTAGGCCCAGCTGACCGGTGGATTCAAACCGCGCACCGTGCGTAAAGGAAAGGTAACCGAAAATAGCCGTAAATAGCCGGAAACAGCGTCAGCAGCCGAGCAGAGGTAATGATGAATATAAAAACAAACACACCACCAAAAATGCATATTTTATTTTAGTCTCCATTATAATAAAGTGACATGTTTTATTATTATCGATATTATATATTTTTTATTTTATGTTATTTTTATCCTCTTGTTTTGGGGCGTGCTGTGCCTGGTGGAGGGGGTGCTTTTAGCTCCTGTCTGAGGGGGTGCTGTGTTTGAGGGGAGCAGGTGCTCCAGCCCCCCCAGCACCCCATGTTCCCTCAGCCATGAGCGGCGGTGGATCCTATACTGCAGTTGTTTTCAACCATTTTGATACCAGGGTCCACTATTTATTCAGCATTTGAGTCACAGTCCACCAGTTGATCACATTTTAGCCCCACAGACTCCAAAACGTAGATCTTTTGCATTTGACCACAATACCAGGCTGGATTTGGGGAAAGTCAAACGTAGATCAAAATTGTTGTGTAGACTAATCTCCATTTTAACTCTTGAGAGCGTAAACACATTCTCAAAGAGTTACCAACTTTCCATCATTTAGCCTGAGGACCACCTGGAACCCCCTCAAGGATCACTGGTGGTCCCCAGACCACCTGTTCAAAACCCCTTCTGTACTGCTTCACTAACCTTGAGACACACACATATGCATCTCTTCCTTGTGCTGTGTAAAGTATTGTGTGATTACTTTTTGACCTCTGACCCTAAGATCACTCGCCATTTTGTGTTACATCAAGCCAGTTCAAATCCATCTCACTACCTCCAGGATCTTTGAGCAAAATTTAATGAAAATGTCTACAACAAAAACATGGAAAATGCCCTTGAACAGGCATACAGTACCTCTTGTCTCATCTGGACAAAAGCCATGGTACTTGTTGCCATGTTCTCCGTGACTCACCTTCAGATTTTCTGCCATGTCGAGCAGAAAAAAAAAAAAAAAAAAAAAAAAAAACACTTTTCGGGCCTGGGTTTTTCTGAAAATTTTCTAATTGTCGTCAAACTATTGTTAGCCTGGTCTTACCTGAAATCAGTTTGACCTACACAGGCGGGGACCGGCTCAGATGGCCTGGTGGACACGATTTGATCCCACCAACGTTCGTGTCATCATCCCCCGCACCTCCACTGCTGTGCTAGTCACATGGAGATATGTGACTTATAGCACACATGGGGAGAACATGCAAACTCTCACACACAGAAGGGCCCTTTCATCAACCCCTGCCTCGGGTATGGGACTGATAAGGAGGAGACACGCCGCCGGCACCCACAGCAGCGCTCCTAGTGGGAATCGAAACCAGGACCTTCTAGCTGTGAGCTGGTGACAGCACTGACCATGTGGCACACCGGTGCTGCTTCCATGCTTATGGTTACTGCTAGCGGCGGCAGTGGCTCAGGGGTAGAGTCACCGGATGGTAACCGCAAGGTTGCCGGTTCGATCCCAGGCTCCCGCAGAGTCACTGTCGAAGTGTCCTCGAGCAAGACACTGAACCCCTAATTGCTCCTGATGTGCTAGTAGGTACCTTGCATGGTTTCCACTGCCATCAGTGTATGAATGTGTGTGAATGTGGTGAATGTGATGTACAAAAGCGCCTTGGATAAAGGCGCTATGTAAATGCACCATTTACCATCGGCAGGTGGATAATAAAAGGATGAAAACAACAAAAACAAAACAAATACTGAAAAAAATGGATGGGGAGTCACGACACCCTTGTGATTACTGTTAGTAGAATTAATGGTGGGTGACCCAGTGCATGTTAGCTCTGATGAGACAGGCTGAAGGTCACGATCTGTATAGGTATGGATGGATGACAGGGGCAGATGTAACATTTCCCAATTGAAAATGGTACCATTTTTAGTTACAGGACTTTTTATTAGGCAAGTAAAGCATCAATAATAACATCAGTTGTTGTTGAAGTTGCAACAGACACGCAGCATGCATAAAGCTAAAGGTCTGACTCAGAGAGTTTTCTGTTTTCAATGATGAAATGCTGTTGGTTTAGTGGTGACACAACTCTAGTTAGTTAGTAGCAGTAGTGGTGTTTCACATCATTTTAAATATAAGCACTTTAATTTGAAATATCTTGGGTTGTTTTGCATGCCATCGTGTTTGGTGGGGCAGACTGGGCATTTAGGGGAGCATTGCCCCCCCATGCCCATGCCTAGATCTGCCCCTGATGGATGACAGGGGCCACGCAGGGCAGACGGTCAGCCGGTTCACCCCACTGTAATGTGTGTGTGTGTGTGTGTGTGTGTGTGTGTGTGTGTGTGTGTGTGTGTGTGTGTGTGTGTGTGTGTGTGTGTGTGTGTGTGTGTGTGTGTGTGTGTGTGTGAGACAGAGATTGAGAGATGGTGAGAATGGATGGCGGAAGCTGGAGTATCGTGAAAGGTGTGTGGCAGCAAGTTGCACCTTCTCTCTCTCTCTCTCTCTCTCTCTCTCTCTCTCTCTCTCTCTCTCTCTCTCTCTCTCTCTCTCTCTCTCTCTCTCTCTCTCTCTCTCTCTCTCTCTCTCTCTCCCTCCCTCTCTCTCTCTCTCTCTCTCTCCAGGAAGGCAGAGGACATTCATTATGTCGTCTGCTCTGTCCCATTGGGACTACTCCCTCTTTAGAATGCAAGCAGCGCTTTAAACCGGCCAATCGCAGGGGGAGCGGGTGGTGTACAGTACAGTACAGTACAGTACAGTGTGGGTGTGTACAGCATGTGTGTGTGTGTGTGTGTGTGTGTGTGTGTGTGTGTGTGTGTGTGTGTGTGTGTGTGTGTGTGTGTGTGTGTGTGTGTGTGTGTGTGTGCACGCGCGCATGTTGGGGGGGGGCTCATATGGCATAGTTAGCCCTGGTCGGTTGTATATCCTTTTGTTCGATGCAGACGCATTGCAGAGGGGAAGTGTAGATACCATGTGTACATGTAGTGTGTGTGTGTGTGTGTGTGTGTGTGTGTGTGTGTGTGTGTGTGTGTGTGTGTGTGTGTGTGTGTGTGTGTGTGTGTGTGTGTGTGTATTCCATATACTGTGCTGAAAAAAGAAGAAGTGGACCGATCTGTCCTGTGTGTGCAGGCTGGATTTTGTACAAGTTGATACAAGTGTGTGTGTGTGTGTGTGTGTGTGTGTGTGTGTGTGTGTGTGTGTGTGTGTGTGTGTGTGTGTGTGTGTGTGTGTGTGTTCTCCTCAATTCTGTCATGGTAAATGGTGCATTCATATAGTGCCTTTATCCAAGGCACTTTAGCTTGTGCTACACACACACAGTATGCTGACGACAGTGGAAACCATGCAACGTACCTACTAGCACATCAGGAGCAATTAAGGGGTTCAGTGTCTTGCTCAAGGACACTTCGACACTAACTCTGCGGGAGTCCGGGATCGAACCGGCAACCTTGCGGTTAACATCCGGTGACTCTACCCCTGAGCAATCGCCTGCCCCTGACAACCTGTTACTTCTTACACCAGGGGTTTTCAACCGGCGGTCCGGGGACCACCAGTGGTCCTTGAGAGGATTCCAGGTGGTCCCCAGCTAAGTTGGTTAACCAGATGTAACTCTTGAGAACGTAAAAATGAAACCACTCTCAAGAGTTAAAATATTCATCATGTTGATTACTGCCTGTTTCGTTTCCCCAAATCCAGCTTGAAATTGTGGACAAAAACAAAAGAAATCTTTAGTTTTGGGGTCTGTGGGGCTAAAATGTCCTCAAATGGTGGTCCGTGGCTCAAATGCTGAATAAATGGTGGGCCCTGGTATGAAAAAGGTTGAAAACCACTGTCTTACACTGTTACAGGACTGAAGGGATACCCAACTCTCCGTCGAGGCTGATTTTTCACGTTCTGCTTCCATGGAAACTGAACGTTTGGTTGGAACCAAAATGTCCGTCTCTCCGTCCGCGTTTGCCCCGCTCATCATCCGCGTCGTCCTGTTTTTTTTCAATCATCGCAAAACTGCAACGTAGCCACAAAAACATACAATAATAACAATCACAGGCATGTGTTATTAATGTTGTACTGTTATTGTATTTCTTTTTCCTGCGCGTCAGCGCGTGGTTTCATTTTTGATGAAGCGGACTCATTGATTGGAGGGTAGTGGATGGCATAGGCGTGCATACATACACGTCAAGGGGGGTTTGAGCACCCCCTAGTGGCCCTCTCTGGACCAACATGCCCTTTTTAAAAGAGCAAAAAGATGCTGAAATGCTGTTTTCTATGGGTTTTTAACCCCCCAAAACTCAATTTTCTAGAGTGCCCTCCTGGTTACATTTGAGCACCTGCCCTTGAAACTCTCTGTGCACGCCACTGGTGGATGGGACACACAATACAATGTGTCTATTCAATTGCACTCGTACACACACACACACACACACACACACACACACACACACACACACACACACACACACACACACACACATGGACAGATACACAGGGATGGATATCTATGGATACACACATACACAGGCAGCACGCATGCATGAAAACACACGCACGCACACACGCACACACGCACGCATGCACGCGGCACACACACACACAGCAGTATTAAAAGGAACCCTGCATAATGAGATAAATATGGATAATACATTATACTTGCCCTCTATAACTAGAATTGAACATTTAAAACACATAGAATAAGCTCCTTAGTTTAAAAATAGTTAATGTTTTTATCCCATGGTGGCCGCCATTTTACTGGCTTGTCACATGACCTGCCATATGGATGACGTCACAGTAGATCTGTTGTATAGAACATAGTATGGAACGTTCCATGATTATACAGGATTAAAACGTAAAACATCAAAGTATATACACTGTTCTGTTTGTAATGACAATGGTGATTGGCGACCCCCGCTGGTGAAATGAAGAACTGTAAAATGGACCATAGGAAGAGAAAATGTATAGTTGTTTACATTCCATTCCATTCACTTCTACTGCGGAGCAATGTACTGTGACGTCATCACTGTGACAGGTCATGTGACAGGCTAGTAAAATGGCGGCCACCATGGGATAAAAACATTAACTATTTTTAAACTAAGGAGCTTATTCTATGTGTTTTAAATGTTCAATTCTAGTTATAGAGGGCAAGTATAATGTATTATCCATAATTATCTCATTATGCAGTCTACTATCATTCAGCATTACTACTTGGAAGAAGTAGAACAAGTGACTGCCTTAGCACTTGCGATATTTGAGGGGTGAGTGGCCAAGCACGCACGCACACACACACACACACACACACACACACACACACACACACACACACACACACACACACACACACACACACACACACACACACACACACACACACACACACACACACACAAACGCGTGCCTACATGTATTTGTGCCACATTCGCATTAACAACACATTAATTTTAAGCGTGCTCACTAACACTCACTAACGTCTAATTAATTATGCTCAGCCTCAATTATCATTCCATTACTTGCGCAGGCAGGCACACACACACACACACACACACACACACACACACACACACACACACACACACACACACACACACACACACACACACACACACACACACACACACACACACACACAATACAGAACATTTCCACCTTGCGGGGGATAACAAGTAATATTCACCGCTGCTGCAGGCTAATTGGGGTTAATGAATGTAACTGGTAAGTAAAAACACTTTAATGGGCATAATTAAGAATATACAAGTTACTTAAGGAACCCTGTTAAACATGACTTGCCCCGTAACCGTTCTGCCTGACTTATCGGTAGTTTTTTATGTAGTTTCATGAAGGTTTTACGATGATTAAAGCCAGAAAAAAACAAAAATATGTGAACTTGGAACACTCAGTTAATGTTCCGAAACCAAATGGACCCTTACGGGTCCATTTGGTTTCATTTTTACGCTCTCAAGAGTTAAGATATTCATCATGTGAATTAGCCCCAAGTCTACACAACTAGGGATCTAGGTTTGCCTGTCATGTTTCCGAAAATCCAGCCCGGAATTGTAGGTAAAAACAGAAGAGAGCTTTGGGTTTTGGGTCTGTGGCGCTAAAATGTCATCAGATGGTGGTCCGTGGCTCAAATGCTGAATAAATGGTGGTCCCTGGGATCAAAAAGGTTGAAAACCCCTGATATAAACAATTCAGTGATACCAGTGTCTGAACGTAAATGGGCGCAGAGTTCAACCTAGCTGTATGCCAGCCAGTTACGCAAGTTAACTCGCGTGAAGGTTGAATACTTGAATACTTGGACCCCTTGCTTGGACCCCCTTGGTTTCATGTTTACCCTCTCAAGAGTTAAAATATTCAATCATGTGAATTATCCCAAGTCTACACAACTAGAGAATGTAGAAGATTAAAGGTAGGGGAAGTGATTTCACTTTTGTCAGATATCACCCCCCCCCCCAAAAAAAAAAAAAAAAAAAAATGTTAGCAGAGGAGCTAATAAAAGTTCCCCAGGTGGAGGGTGAATTCTCCAATCAGGATCGAGCAGCAGGTTCACATAGTGTAGCTACTCTTAGGCGCCCCTAGTGCACCTGGCTGGAACTACAGGATGAATTTCAAATCACTTACCCTACCTTTAATGGTCATTTTGATCTGTATGTTTGACTGTTTTGTTTTCTCCAGCCTGGAATCGTGGACAAAAGCAAAAATAAATCTTTAGTTTTGGGGTCTGTGGGGCTGAACTGTCATCAAATGGTGGTCCGTGGCCCCGGAAAAAGCTTGAAAACCCCTGGCTATGCAGAAAGCAATCGGACCAGAACAACTGATGTAAATAATGAATATACCCACTGGAGACCGATCGCAGGGGGATGGAAAAAGGGAAAAAAACCAATCGATAGGATTTGTGTCACGCTAGCTGAATCCGTTGCACGCATTCTGCCCGCGGTCGGCACAGACATACAAATCGACATGCAAAAATGACAGGTCAGTTGATTTCATTGGTGCCATCATGGCCATTGATCAGAGCAATCATTTGGTGTGTGTGTGTGTGTGTGTGTGTGTGTGTGTGTGTGTGTGCGTGCGTGCGTGCGTGCGTGCGTGCGTGTGTGTGTAGGGGAGTGTGTGTGTGTGGGGGGGGGGGTGTTACTGTGCGTGTGTGAGTGCTCCCGACTGCTCCTCCATTGACTTTCACTTTGGCTGATACAGGGTGTCAGTTTATCAGTCCGTTGAATATCTACCAGGCCTTTTATTTATGACAAGCTGCTGCGTGGCTGGATGAAGTGTTGCCCCTCTGTCACATTTTTTTTTTCTCTGCATCTCCTCTGAAGCGCTGCTGAGAGAGAGAGAGAGACAGAGAGAGAGAGAGAGAGAGAGAGAGAGAGAGAGAGAGAGAGAGAGAGAGAGAGAGAGAGAGAGAGAGAGGAGAGAGAGAGAGGACAGGGAGGGACAGACAGACAGAGACAGACAGACAGACAGACAGACAGACAGACAGACAGACAGACAGACAGACAGACAGACAGACAGACAGACAGAAGAGAGAGACAGAGAAATAGAAGCTTGCTTTCTTTCTTTCTTTCTTTCTTTCTTTCTTTCTTTCTTTCTTTCTTTCTTTCTTTCTTTCTTTCTTTCTTTCTTTCTTTCTTTCTTTCTTTCTTTCCCCTTTTTCCACCAATCGTCCCCTGCTAGCCTGGCTAAAGCCAGACCCAATCAGCTGTTGGCAAAAAAAAAAAAAAAAAAGCTGTCAGCCGATTGGTCTGGAGTAGCTCAATGTAGCAGGACTTTGAGAGACCCCCAAGTACACGTCCCCACGTCTGCAAGTCGGAACTGGCCTCTGTAAAACAAAAAAGGTACAGTATATATAATCCCCCCAACCACCCACCCTCTCCTCTTTGTACATTTCTCTTTTCCGTTTTACCTCTACGATGATTTTACCTCCAATGATTTGCTTCTTCTGACTGTCTTTAACTCCAAGACTTATTTATTATTACGAACAAACAGGTGTACGCAAATGTTTGTCCAAATGTTTGTCCATGAACTCTCTATATAACATAGAACAGCACAGGGAGCTGTCTGTGGTGCTGAAGTGTTTCTATATAACATAGAACAGCACAGACAGCTGTCTGTGGTGCTGAAGTGTTTCTATATAACATAGAACAGCACAGGGAGCTGTCTGTGGTGCTGAAGTGTTTCTATATAACATAGAACAGCACAGGGAGCTGTCTGTGGTGCTGAAATGTTTCTATAGAACATAGAACAGCAGTCTGTGGTGCTGTGTTGCTGAAGTGTTTATATAGAAAAGCACAGGGAGCTGTCTGTGGTGCTGAAATGTTTCTATATAACAGGGGTGCCCAACCTTTTTTGACCCAAGATCTACTTTTCAGCAGCCAACCCCTCCGGGATCTACCAGTCCAATATCAACATTTCAAACCACACGCATCGTTGCCAGCCTGCAGTAACTTCACAACAACACAACACTACTTTGTTTTACCACTTTACTTTATGTCCATATAAGCATAAAGTACAACAGACTTGTCATAAATAGGCCTACAACAGTACAACATAAGTACAACAGACATGGACAAACACTGCCATTGCATTTTCTTATCCATCGCCTTTTTTTTCTTTCCCCCACATCTCCCGAGATCTACTTGCTATGATCTGACTTCCTGTTGTGTGCATCCCTCTATAGATGTCACCATACTGGCACGATGGATGCTGACACCTTGAGGCTAAAGATAATAACAAATGATCACGACCACACTGACTTTACTGAAGTCAGTATTTTGCACCGCATCTCTATCCCCAGTTCCTGTCAGCCTATTCTGTCTCTCCCTAAATACAATCAAGGCAAAAACCCACAAAAATACATCAAAAAAGGCAATAAGGTGATATTCTACAATCAATCAAAACTCTGCATACTATGTGGAGTAGATGTGCATGGTTAAACATTATTCTCAACCTGCATGTCCTGGTGGAAGACAGATACAGTACCTACGCTTTGAGAGTTTTATACATTTGAAATCTTGCGAAGTGGGACCTTCTGCAAGATCAGTCAATCAATCAGTCAAAACTCCATCCAATTATTCAAACAATCAATTGATCATCAAAATACATTCTCTCCATTTTCCATAGAGTAGTACGCTAACATTAATGTAATATAAAAAGTGATGTGTTGTGATATGGTTCTGTTTTTCTGTTGGAACCAACTGCGAAGCTTGAAGACAAGATGTACTGCATTTATTCAGTATAGATCCACTCATATACAACATTTCCAAGTGACTGTGCTATGGAAGATACCATGATTACCAATGATTACTAGAGGATGAGTAGTTCTAATAAGATGATGAGGAATAAAGAACCAAACAATGACAGCTGCATGTTAGATAATACTTTGAAAATGTTTGTATATCAATGTCATTTTCGGTTGCGGTTTCACCCCTTAATTAAACAGAACAATTGTAACTCTATATGGTGAGTTCAAGGTTCAAGGTTCTTTATTGTCACTCCAGTGTATGTCAGGACATATACAGGGATGAAATAACGTTTCCATTGTTCCACAGTGCAATAAGACAATAGATAGTGCAAGAAAGGGACAAAAAAACAAACAATACAAGAAACAGTAAGTGACGTAGTGCAACAGACTAGAGCAGTAAGGTAAAGTGCAACTGTGACAGCATAAAGTGGTGTGAAGGTGCTAAGCTACAACCAGGAGTTCCTTTTCAATCTACATTTGCCAAAAATAGCAGATCTCCAAGCTTAAACGTGGGAGTTTGTAAATCAGCCATTTTGGGGGGTGAATGTTACCCAAGACTATGATGAGTGATGGAGTTCAAGTGCACAGTTAAACGTGATTCTCAACACGTCCTGATAGATACCTACGCTTTGAGAGCTTGCAGCTGTATTAGCAAAGGATTTTTATGAAATTGAAATCTTGTGAAGTGGAACCTTCAGCATTAATAGCTCAAATGTTTGGTGCGTTGACCCATTCTGAAGATTTGCGCCACATTTTCACCATTTTCAATAACTAATGTAATGCCAATGATGCTAAGTAATGATAATAATGCTAATTGATGCTAATAATGTTAAGTAAATAATGCTGGTAATTCTAGGTATTGCTAATGCTTAGTAAGTAATGCGAATGTTAAGTATTGTCAATAATACTAATAATGCTAAATGCTGATGATGCTAAATAATGCTGAGTATTTCTAATTATCCTAATAAAGCTTAGAAAACCAAAAGGTGTTCAGTAGTAAGTGAAATCAATCAATGGTAAGTTTGATGGTGGGTAGGTTGGATTCATTAATGAAGCAGGTAACAGCCACGTTGAAGCTGTGCTTCCTGGAAGCAGCCTGCTGAGCCGGAGGGGCCTTGGACCTCAGCGCGTTGTACATCTCGTCGTGAAGCTCCTTGTTGCAACTCTCGGGCTCTTCTTCGAGCGTGGAATGGAACAGGGCGTAGTCGCGTTTGAAGTCGGACGGCAACCAGCCGTAGAAGGCGACCGCGACCGCGTTGCCCTCGTCCGCGGGATCGACCACGTCGTAGGAGATCTTGGTACGGAGGAGATAGTCGCCCTTGTTGCGGGTGGTCTTGGTGAACAGCACGGTGGTCGCCTGGCCAGGGACAACGCTTGGCGGCAAAGGTGTGAAGAGATGGCCTTCCTCGATGTACACTCTTCATAGGAGGAAATAGAAACATACGCATGTTAGCAACACTGTATAGTGTGTGTTAATTTTGGTACTTTAATAGCCTGAGCTAGCCTACAATGCATTATGGTCTAGAACAGGGGGTTTCAACCTTTTGCATACCAGGGCCCACTATTTATTCAGAATTTGAGCCACGTACCACAATGTAATGACATTTTAGACCCACAGACCCCAAATCTACAATTCCAGACTGGATTTCGGAAACATAACAAACGTAGATCCATAGTTGTGTAGATTTGGGCTAGTTCAGATGGTGAATATTTTAACTCTTGAAAGTGTAAAAATGAAATAAATAGTCAGCCCTGGTATCAAAAAGGTTGAAAACCCCTGAAAGTAAACCGATATTGAGTACACTATACTTTTGTAACAGAGTACTTCGAACCATGTGATACTACAGTATTCACACAGTGAAACATTGAGTGCTTCTACCATCACCGCAGGGGCGGATAGGCCATCTGGAGTACAGGTGGCCTGCGCCACCTAGTGGCCTGGATTGTTTTTTTTTTTTTTTTTTTTTTTGCCTGGCCCAGGCCAGGCAAACTAGTGTTTCTATCCTTCAAAAAAGAAAAGGTGTCCTACACCAGAGCCTTCCAGTAGGAGAATTGCCATATTAGGGCGCTCGCGCTGCTGGAGGCAGTGTTGCCAACTGCCAAGATCCAAAATGCACTAGTGGCATTTCCAAAATGCACTAGAATGCGCTAGATGCTCGCCTGGAACATACAGATCAAAATGACCATTAATCTTCTACATTCTCTAGTTGTGTAGACTAAGTTGGGCTAATTCACATGATGAATATTTTAACTCTTGAGGGTGTAAAAATGAAACCAAATGGACCCGCAAGGGTCCATTTGGTTTCATTTTTTACGTTCTCAAGAGTTACATCTGGTTAACAGGGTGGCCTGGCAAAGGAAAAATTGTCCCGGTGGGAAAATATGTGCCAATCCGCCCCTGCATCACCGCATACAAAAACAGATATTTACGTTGGGTCAAGCAGCAGATATTTAGTCCGGTTAGTGATCAGGACCACACACTGGCGCTGGTTTGGCAGCCAATCATCAACAGCTTTGATGAGGTCGTCAGGCAGAGTAGACTCATCCACGGCGACGCCTATTCCGAGATCTTCCAGAGATTTGGGATTTGCCATGATTTGGGAAGGTCAGAAAACCTGTGGCACAAAGGAGTCATTTGTTAGCACCCAGTTCATAGGCTCATAAGTGACCAAGTGTCCTTTTTTCATATAGTCTCGAAAAAGGTCACTAGGTTTTAAAGTATACAGACAGTAGCCCTTTCTCAATCCAAGGGACACGCCCTTCAAGGCGCCACACTAGCTAGGTTAGGGCACTACACTGGTGAGCACGACACTGGCTGGTGCCTACTCTCCTATACATACGCATGCGTCTGAGCTGCACCCCAAACGCCAAACTCTGCTGACAGCCCTGTCTAAATGGTCATTTTAACCCGTTTTCTTGGCGTTAGTTTTACTTTATTTTTACAGTCATAGTAGTTCTATCTGTCTACTTTCGTTTTAGCTCAAGTTTTTAGCGATCGGCCACTTTTATCGATAGCTTTACGCACTTTCTTCCTACCTGCGGAAACCGGCTCGGCGGCGTTGCCTGACAGCGACATGACAGCTACGTGTCATGTAGCCTGACAGCTACATGACAGCCAGCCACCCCGGCTTGCAACCCTACGGCACCAGCGAGGAGTGACTACATTCTCGGCTTACCCAGCGCCCTCTCACCGCAACAGGCCCAGTCTCTGGGCCTGTGTGGGTAAGTTTCGATCCGTAACTGGACCTGCTACTTGATTGTCACTGTCACACCGTTTCAACGCTGCGGGCCACTGTTTGTGGCCCCCGCGGGTGCGTTCCGCCAAAAGCCTCTCCCTGACAGCTACCAAAGCGTTTAAATCTGCACATTTCTACCACCACAGATCACTTTTACTGGCCACAGCTCTTTTTCACCCCCAGATATCATGCCACCACTACATACCTCGTCATCCTCCGGCTCCGACTGTGACAGCTGCCTCCGCCTGACTCAGAAGGTGTCCGAACTCCAGGACAGAATCTCCAGGCTGTACCAGATTCGAGACGATGAGATCCTCCTCGACTCGCTGTTCCAGTACGCCGGTCCTGCCTCGGACCCGAGTTCCGAGGTCTTTATCGGCCCGGCTCCAGCAGTGCCATCGCGTCTGTATGATGACACTCTCCCGGCTCCTGTTCCTGCCCCGGGCGTCCCAGCTGCCCCGTCTCGCCAAGCGGCCGAAATGGACGACACTGTTCCGGCCCTTGTGGACGTGGACACCGCTGGTCGCTGTGTCCGGGTGGATGCTCCGCGCCTGCCGGTGGCTAGTTCCACTCCTGCGGCCCCATGGAGAACGGTTGGTCGGGGCCGGGGCCGAGGCCAAGCCCGCGGTCGAGATATTGAGCCTGGTCCGCCACCTGCGCTTGATACCAGAAATAAGTTCTCTATTTTGGCTGATGTCCAAGTAGCCTCTCGTCCTGTTGACCACATTGTTCCCCCCCTGGGATCCCGTTCGAGCTCTTCCAACCGCCGCCAGCTTTTGAAGTCGGCTGTCGTTAGACATTCGGGTGGCCTCCTCTCTCCCTGTCCCCCCGAGCCCCCCACTCTGGCCGCAACGGCCAGCGGCAACAGCCCCCCACCAACTCGATCACTGTCCCCTCCAGCCCACCCCCCCGTGTCCACTCCATCGGCCAACTCTCCAACAACAGCAACACTGCCCGCCCCTCCCCCGCCTTCTGCTCCCACTGCACGGACCACCAGCCCTCCATCTCCCACCGCGAGGACCACCGGCTCTCCAGCTCCCACTGCGCGGCCCACCAGTCCTACACCTCCCACTTCGCGGCCCACCGGTCCTCCAGCTCCAGCAGTAGTGTTCCATAGCCCGTTGCCCAATCCGCCACCACTAATTATTCCCACCGTCGCTATTGTCGGCGATTCGGTGGCCAAGTCGCTTGACTTTGTAAATGCAATTAACCTCTCCAGGTCCGGCGCGACCACCGATGATATCCTCAGAGAACTTCCCGAAATCCTGTCCTCTCTCCCCTCCACCATCTCCACCATTATAATCCACTGTGGAGTAAATGACCGCCATTCAGAAATTACACGCTCCAACTTTAAATCGATTTTTTCACTCCTTTGCAACTCTGGTCTGTCCGCACATATCTCCGGCCCACTTCCCACGCTGGATCGTGGTGATGTGCGCCTCAGCAGACTCCTCCGGCTCCATTATTGGCTTCAATCCGCTTGTCTCGCCGCCAACCTCCATTACATCCCAAATTTCTTTTTGTTCTGGGACCGTCGTTCGTTTTATTATGACGGCCTACATCCAAGCAAACAAGGACGTGAAATGCTGAAGATAAACCTCCGCCGCTCTGTGGCCGCACACACGAACTTTCAACAACAACAACATTGACATGCTGCCCCGTCCGCTCTGGCTCTGGCTGACCTCTCCCCCCGGGGTCATTCCAGTTCGTATACCGGCTTTCCATCTATCGCCCCCTACTGGCCGGGCGGACCTATCGACAGATGCAATGAGTCTGTGCCCAGTAGTAATAGTCTAGTCTCCATAAATTCACCTCCCGTTCACTCAGCGTTTATTCCCTCATTTACCTATCCCATTCCAATTCACACTACACTTAGATCATTTGCCCCTCTACCATACCGCACTCCAAATTGTAATAACTTAATCACCATTAAGACTTCCTCTCCATCTCACTGTTCTTCACTACAACCATCCACCAGATTTGGGCTATTAAATGCCAGATCTCTGACAAACAAAAGTATTCTCTCCCACGACTTTACACTGGACAACAATTTAGATTTTTTCATAATTACTGAATCCTGGACAACCAATGCAAACACAAAGTCCCTGATTGAGGCCACTCCTGTAAATTATTCTTTTTTCCATCAACCACGACCATCCGGCCAGATGGCTGGTGGCTTAGCTGTCATTCATAAGGACACATTTAAATGGTCTCCTGTGAAGTCCCTTGGTGCTTACAACTCTTTTGAAATACTTAGTTTCCTGATCCACACCAAAACTCCACTGTTGTGTGTAATTATTTATAGGCCACCAAAGAGTACAAATTTTCTTGAAGAGTTCTCTGAACTCCTATCTATTCTCACTCCTAAATTTGACCACGCCCTAATTCTGGGCGACTTTAACATCCACGTCAACTGTCCCTCTCACCCCCTTGTCAATAATTTTATCAATCTCATTGAATCATTTAACCTGGTCCAGTCGATTCATGAACCCACCCACATCAAGGGCCATACCCTCGACCTTGTACTTTCCCTAGGCATCTCTCCCACTGAGCTACAGTTCTTACTCTTCCCCTTATCTGACCACAAAGCCATAATTTTTAATTTACCCCTCTCTCCTTCCGTCACTGATACCCCTCCTCCACCTCGCCGTTCTCGTATTATTAATTCCACCACCGCCTCTAAATTTATGGACACTTTTCAGTCCTCCGTGCCACCTCCAGACTCCAATCTTCATCCAAATCCTGAACGGTTGGTAGAACGTTTTAACACCACCTCAAGATCCATTCTTGATCGCATAGCACCTCTTCGGGTAGTTAGACCTCGTGCCAAGGTGACTCCGTGGTTAACTGACCACACTCGCTCACTAAAGAGGCAGTGTAGAAAAGCGGAGAGAAAGTGGAAGCTCGACAAGCTCCACATCTCATTAGAAATTTTGAAAACCACAATGACAGAATATGAAACTGCTGTCAAGGATGCCCGTTGTAAATACTTCTCCTCTATAATTTCTAACAGTAATAACCCCAGAACCCTTTTTAAAGTCATAGAATCAATCACTAATAAGGTCCCTTCACAAAACACACATTTCTCGGCAGAAAAGTGTGATGAATTCCTCCACTATTTTGTTAACAAAGTCGCAGCTATTAGGTCTGGTATCATTCCCAATTCCGTCATATTACCCCTCCCCCCATCAATCCCAGTATCATTTGATCACTTTGAACCCATCACTCTGCTTACGCTTAAGGACACCATCCTCTCTATGAAATCCTCCACCTGTAATCTAGACCCAATCCCAACTTCAGTGTTAAAGGAAGTCCTTACCACCATATTACCCCACTTGCTACAGATAATCAACTCCTCACTCTCCTCCGGCGTTTTCCCCTCTGAGTTCAAGCACGCCATTGTCCAACCTCTTCTAAAGAAACCAAACCTCAATCCGTCTGATCTAAAAAACTACAGGCCTATTTCAAAGCTCTCCTTTCTTTCTAAAGTTTTGGAAAAAATTATCTACTCTCAACTGACTACATATATGAATAAAAATGAAATCTTTGAAACCTTTCAGTCCGGTTTCAGAGCCCTACACAGTACTGAGACCGCCCTCATAAAAGTGACCAATGATCTTCTTCTTGCCACTGACAACGGCGATTGTGCTATTTTAATTCTTTTAGATTTAAGCGCGGCCTTCGACACAGTCGATCATGATATTTTAGCCCGATGTCTCCATATATGGCTTGGCCTGCGTGGAACTGCCTTAGACCTTGTGCGTTCTTACCTCACTAACAGAACATTTTCTGTAGTATCTGGCGAAGCCTCCTCCTCATCTGCCCCACTCTCTTCAGGTGTTCCCCAGGGATCCGTGCTAGGCCCTCTTCTGTTTTCTATTTATATGCTTGCCCTCGGCCAAATTATTCGAAACCATAATCTTCAGTATCATTGCTATGCAGATGACACTCAACTGTATGTCCCCATAAAGTCACCCACCACTGGTAGCCTTGACAGTGTGAAGGCCTGTCTGGCTGACATAAACTCCTGGATGTCCCAGAACTTCCTCCAATTAAACTCGGACAAAACAGAAATAATCCTTTTTGGCCCCCCTCAACACACCCAAATTCTGAAAGACAACCTTGGCAACCTTTCCATCAATGTTAAACCCACTGCAAGAAACCTAGGCGTCCTAATGGACTCTGATCTAAATTTTAACGCACACCTTAAAAAAGTGGTTCAAACCTGTTTTTATCAACTTAGAAATATTGCAAAAATTAAGTCATTTTTATCTACCGCTGATTTAGAGAAGGTCATTCACGCTTTTATTACTTCCCGCCTTGATTATTGTAATGCTCTTTATTCAGGCTTAAGTCAAAAATCTTTATCTCGCCTGCAATTAGTGCAAAACGCAGCTGCCAGGCTTTTAACTAACACCAAAAAACGTGATCATATCACTCCGGTTTTAAAGTCACTTCACTGGCTACCCGTCACTTTTAGAATTGATTTTAAAATTATTTTAATGACCTTTAAGGCACAGCGAGGCCTTGCCCCCACCTATATTATGGAGCTCCTCCCCCCCCATAATCCTACCCGTACCCTGAGGTCAGCTGATAAGGGCCTCCTAAAAATTCGCAAAGCAAGGTTTGTCACTAAAGGTGATCGGGCCTTCGCCATTCGTGCCCCTAAACTGTGGAATGCCCTACCGGAATCTATTCGCCTCACAGACTCCCTGCCACGTTTTAAAACCCTTTTAAAAACTCACCTGTTTCAAAAAGCCTATTTTTAAAAAAACATATTTTACCATTGTCTTATATTCTCTGTTTCTTTGATTGTTTACATGCCTCATCCCTACTTGTTTTATCACACATTTTATGCTGTTCCCATTTACTATGTCTTATTTATTTGTATCATTTTGTTTCCTGATGTTTGTTTTTTGTTAATATTGTACAGCACTTTGTGGCGTAGGCCTAGAAAAGTGCTATAGAAATAAAGTTATTATTATTATTATTATTATTATTACTCTTTGAATTGAGATGCGTCCACTTGATGCCTGGTGGAGCTAAGTGGAGATAAGTAGAGCCAACAGTATCAGCAACCTGCGGCTCAGGAGCCGCATGCGGCTCTAGAACACAGCCCTAGTGGCTCAGTGGCTGTAGTAGCATTATTACATACACACACTGGGGTGATCCACAACAAAATAATATAAACATTTCAGTCACCCAAAACGCGTTGCGCTGTCTGACAGTTGCCAGTTCAAGTAGCACTTGGCCATGTCAAAAAAGCCCAGCAGTTATCAGCGGTGGAGCTTTCAATCTGAACCACCCATTTTCAAAGGTTTACTCAGTTTACTATGTCATGAATAATATACCTTAGAGATGCTGTGTGGACTAGAAATGGAGTTCTCTAAAACTCCTTTATTTATTTATTTATTTTTTAGAAACTCCATTTCTGAAGAAAGGTTGTGTTTCACCATGTTAATGATTTTTCTTTGAGGACCTTTTTTTTCTGAGAGTTTGCAAATGGAACCAAATGGACCCGCCAGGGTCCATTTGGTTCACATTTCCACACTCTCAGGAAAAAAAAATAATAAAATGCGGCTCGAGACAGATTTTGAATTTAATTTCGGGTCGAAAATGGCTCTTTCAACATCTTGGGTTGCCGACCCCTGGTATAGCCGATCGTTCCGCAGTGGCTGCCATTGTTTGTTTATAGTTTTAAACCTCTTAAAACATCTTCAAACTCCCTTTTTACGCCACAATATTTTATCTTAAGTCATGAGAGGGTAGTATTTAGTTGTTTGAATTTCATATACAGCTGTATGTGGGAGAATTGCGGAGAGCCGAGAACCGTGTTTTCTCGTCGAGGGGGGGGTGGGGGGGGGGGGGGGGGGGGGGGGGGAGCAAATCGTGTATCCATGGATGGTTGCCTATTTTTCACATAGTAGGCCAAAGCAATTCCCCCTGTTGTGGAATGAAATAAATGACCATGGCAGCGCACCACTGTATGATTCCTTGTAGATGTTTACAGGCAATCCTTTTCTAATTATTTAGTATAGTACTAAACATAACATGCATTATAAGCTAAAATTACATCACTAATTAATTTTGTTCACAGTAGAATGGCAGCTCTGGACCATAATCCTAATGCCGTTTAGGCAGAGAAGGATATGGACCAGATGGGTACATTTCAACTAAAGTACAACATCTATTGCTATTGCTATTGCTATTGCGATAACACCAGAAAAAAAAAAATCAAGTTATTCATTTTCATATTTATTGCACCTATTAGATGCCAACTTGCTGCACAGAGGACAATCGCCAAGGTATTCATGTTGAAGCATTAATATTATAATAAAAATGACTGTAATGTTGCCCTATTGTTCTCTTAAATGTATGACTACATACTCATTTAATGTTGCAGTATTAATCTCTGAAATGCAGTACATGCCTACATACTCATTTGATATAACATTGTATAACAAAGGCCTGGTTGACACAGAGTTCTCAGGCCACATGCAGGTGTTGACACATATTTGGAATTGTGTACAAAATCTATTCTTATTAACAATGTAAACAAACATGGCCATTTATGTATAAATACAGTATCTCTCATTTTATAGAAATTAATCATTTAAATCAACCAAATGAACATTTGTACGCTCTCAGAAAAAAAGAAGCGTCCGAAGAAATCCATTGACATGGCAAAACACATCTTGATGATGTCATCAAGATGTGTTTCACCATGCTAATGGTTTTCTTCAGACCTCCATTCCTAGGAAACACAGAATGGGGGAAACGTTTTTTTTTTATCATGTCACCCAGCACCCAGCAAGGTATACTAACATATTAGAATGTTGAAAATGGGTGGATTCCCCCTTTAAGAAAATATTCTGTGCCGATCGCACAGATCAGATCATCATCATCAGAGTGTTTAAAAACACTCATATGCTCATAGCCAGTTGCCAGGAGCGGATTGGCCATCTGGAGTACAGGGAGTTTTCCCGGTGGCCTGCGCCACCTAGTGGCCTGGACAAGATCCAAAATGCACTAGTGGCACTTCCAAAATGCACTAGAATGCGGTAGATGCTCGCCTGGATACATACAGATCAAAATGACCATTAATCTTCTACATTCTCTAGTTGTGTAGACTAAGGGCCCGATTTTGGTTACATTAGCCCTTATGCGTAATTAACGCACATAGCATTGGGGAAGAGGCGTTCCCCCACTAAAGTCGCTAATTTCGTACCATGCCATCTCCCTTAAATACCTCCTTTACCCGTTAAATTATGCATAGGTGTGGTTTGGGCGTTTTTAGCTTTCATCCAATCCGTGTTGGTCTTGCCATTCCCTTTAATGCATCCCTTATCTATTTCCCTTATCCCTACTGCTATGTCTGACCCTCCGAAGCACGCAGCCTGGCTGCGGGCTTAGGACACACACATGCATGAGTAGCCTATTCTCAAAGATTATGCTCTCATTTTGAAACAATTATAGCTCAGTCAATTCTCAATCATTTCTTACCATTCAACATGGATTAGGCGGAAACGGTCCGCCTAATCCCGACAGTTATAGTTTGCCCGATCCCGCATCGTAGAGAAGACCTACCCACATATTCTATACAGCATCTGAGAGAGAAGGTCTTTCCCGTCACGCTGCACTTTGAAATGTAAAAAATGGTCCAGAATTGACCGAGAAATCAATGATCAAAAAAACATTTTCTTTTCCGCGAATTGCCGACTTTTTTGCAATTTACAGCATTGCGTCACAAGTTAATGAATGTATTTCATTATATTATATACTGTACATTACCTAAACACAAGGAAGTGACCGACAGCAGGCAATCTACAGCTGTTCATAGGACAATCCAGCACAAATAAGGAGATGAATTGAACTGGCGCCTTTCCACGTGGAGTTGTGGACATCTCCAAAGGCGCACAGACGCGCATCGTGCGCACGTGGCTCTGCCTTCGCGGATCGGTTAAGGGGTGGTCTGATGTGGCGTTTCTAGTTCCCTAATCTATTTGACGAAATTAGCAACTTAAGGGACTGCGCAACAAACACGCCCATGACCACACCTCCAGCCACGAATAACGGTGTCGGCATAAAGAATAGTGGCTAAGGGAAGAGAAAAGGTAACCAAAATAGCAATAAGGGAATTCGCTGCGGGTATCGGGTAACGTTAGGGACAACGGGGGGAATGAAAATCGGGCCCTAAGTTGGGCCAATTCACATGATGAATATTTTAACTCTTGAGGGTGTAAAAATGAAACCAAATGGACCCGCAAGGGTCCATTTGGTTTCATTTTTACGCTCTCAAAGAGTTACATCTGGTTAACCAGCTGCCTCCCCAGGGTGGCCTGGCAAAGGCTAAATTGTCCGGTGGGAAAATATGTGCCAATCCGCCCCTGCCAGTTGCTATTGAAACACAGTGGCCATCTGAACTGGATTAACCCCTACAAGGGCATGGAAGTGCATCCTAAGTCAGGCCCTACACTGCTGCAGGAGGGAATTTTTGGTCAAATTTCAGTTCCTTTGTTTATTTCCTTTTATCAGTTATAGTCTGCGGGGAAATTACATGATTTGTGGTTTGTCTGCAGACATCTTTCCAAGAAAGTTCCCTTTCTCCACCGCCACTGTTCGCTTCTTGCTGATGAGACAAATAATTACGCCTCTAAAACGTCTGAAAGGGTCTTTCCAAGTTCCCTTTACTCAATCAGCTGATGTCTCGCGGGTCAATCATGTGTTATTGCTGTTAATATCCCATGCGTTTGTTAGTTTCAAGAGTTGTAGCTTCTGTTTAAGGGGAATTCCACCCATTTTCAAAATTTTCCTGAGAGGATACAAATGTGAACCAAATGGACCCTAGCGGGTCCATTTGGTTCCATTTGTACCCTCTCAGGAAAAAGGGGTCTGGAAGGAAAATCATTAACACGGTGAAATGCATCTTGATGATGTCATCAGATGTATTTGACCATGTTAATGATTTTTTCAGACCTCCATTTTTAGGAAATGCAGAATTGGGGGAACTTTTTTATCATGTCCACACAACTTCTGTGATATTAATGACATTAAAATGTTGAAAATGTTTGGAGTTGAATAAATATTCATGTTATTCAATGCAAGGCTGTTGAATGATTAAGAAAATTAAGATTAAGATTAATCTGATCAAAACTGGAAAAGTATGTCCAAAATATGCCAGGTTTTCCTGTACAGGATTTGAACATAAAAAAAATATATATGATCTTTAAATATTTATCAAACAAGGTGATCTACAAGCCCCCAATGCTTGTAGATCCCTCGAGCTATACTCTATGGCTGTTACAGGGAGACATACAGTCTCTATAAAACCATGCTCTACTGATTTTTTTTAATGAGAAAATGTTCATTGAGGTGAATCAGTGTGCACATGAGTAAATTGCAGAAATCAGTTTAATCAACAAAATCAATTGATCGCATTAACTTGCGTTTTTCAACAGCCTTAATTCAATGTCGAAGAGATAGTTCACTCTCAGACCATGCGTATGCGGGACTTGATCGAAATTTGCCAGCTATTAGCAAACGTCACTTTTATCTGTCTGTCTTGTCTGGTTTCCTCAACTGACAAAAATGTAATTCCAACACTTTGCCAGTCATCACTTAATGATTCAAATGAATGAGTAAGTATTTAGATGTATTGCACACATTATAACCAACATAAAACTATGTCTATCAACAAGTCCTATCAACAAGGGGCTAATTAGTGGTCTGTCTCTGAATATACAGTATAGGCTGCTACCTTGTATATTGGAAATTAAATAGTCATGTTTACTACTAGTAGTAGTACTGCTACTAGTACTACTACTAGTAATAATAACAACAACTTGCGGCCAAAACTGGCCTGGAATTTCCTGAATTTCCCAATTGACAGCACATTGTTGATAATGAAAGACATATTTGAATGTCTTTTTTTACAGCAATTACCTACTAGCTTCATTGTAACACTAGCAGTGTGTGTGTGTGTGTGTGTGTGTGTGTGTGTGTGTGTGCGCGCGCGTGTGCGTGCCTGCGTGCGTGCGTGCGTGCGTGTGAATCATTGTTAATTCGTAGTTTTTGTCATTGTTAGATTTAAAATGGCAAATGCTGCCCAGTATTTTTATTATTTTTATATTGGGGAAAACAAAAGAAAGATCTTTGGCTAGGTGGGCAGGACACACGGTTATCTGGTCGTCAGTTAAGAACCATAAATAAAACTAACATTCCTAGATTAAATAGAAATGCATACAACATTCAATGCCAATTACAGATGTCCCAAAACAACCCCCCCCCAAAAAAATAAATAAAAATAAAAATAAATAAATAAATAAATCACACAAAATATCCAGCCTAATATCATGACATATTACTGAATCTACAGTAAATACTATCTACAGTAAATACTAAATGAAGTAACTCATAAACTGGTGTTCACATAAGGTTGAGTAGACAGTATATTGTATAATCATGCTAAGTAATTTACCTGGAATGAAGATGTATTTCTTCTGAATGAAGATGTGTCGTCTGGATTCACTTCTTCAACAGCTTTGACACAAATGACCACAGACATTTCCTTTTCTCTCTCTCTCCCCATATAGGCCCCTCCTTTTAGTTTGTTTTTTTTCCCCTTAGGTTTAAAAGTTTTTTTTGTCAGTTGTAACTTCATTGACAAGTGTAAATAAATCACACAGTGTCTAGAAAAAAAATAAATAAAATAAATAACCATTGTCACACCAGGGCCCAATATTTAACCTACATTTTAGCCACAAACCACCATTTGATGCTGAGTTTGGTTTCTCGGACGAATAACTTTTCTAATTGTGTAGATTCTCGAAAAATACATGATTCAGATTTACCTACAAGGGTGGATGTAACATTTCCCAATGGGGGGGGGGGGGGGGGGGGGGGGGGGGGGGGGGGGACAAAATGGTATAGGTGCGGCTTCATCGCCCGTCGTGCGAAGATGAAGTCGCACCCATACCATTTTCGGTTACAGGACTTTCATTAGGCAATTAAGAATCAATAATAACATCAGTTGTTGTTGTTGAAGTTGCAACAGACACGCAGCATGCATAAAGCTAAAGGTCTGACTCAGAGAGTTTTCTGTTTTCAATGATGAAATGCTGTTCGTTTAGTTGCAGTAGTAGTGTTTCACGTCATTTTAAATATAGGCACTTTAATTTGAAATACCGTGGATTGTTTTGCATGCCATCATGTTTGGTGGGGCAGACTGGGCATTTAGGGGGGCAATGCCCCCCCCAACATGCCCATGCCTAGATCTGCCCCTGTTTACCTACAATTTCACTCTTGAGAGCGTGAAATGAAACCAAATGTCGCACGCCACAATATTGTGGTGATGAAATGTTCGTGGAAAACACGAAAATTCCCTACAGTCAATACAATACAATCGGCCACCTCAGTGGCATCTTGTTTAGTTGGTTCTGCTCAAATGATGGACGAGGGGCAGCAAAAATCTTATCAAACTGTCTGTCCTTGTTTTTCATGAAATACCTTATTCTGGCAAGATGTAGTGTGCTCATCCAGTCAATGTTTGAATGTAGAAGCCTCCTCCTTTTTTCCAGTGTGTTAGAGTACTTTGTTTTTTTTTTGTTTTTTTTTGTCCGAAGGCATTATGGGGAGTCTGTTTTGCATTCAGGGGTGGATCTAGGCACGGGTAAGGGGGGGGGGGGGGGGGGGGGGCACGATGGCATGCCAAAAACAACCCAAGATATTTCAAATTAAAGACCTTTATATTTAAACTGATTTGAAAACTACTACTGCTGCTAACCACTAAACCAACAGCATTTCATCATTGAAAAATCAGAAAACTCTCTGAGTCAGAACTTTAGCTTTATGCATGCTGCGTGTCTGTTGCAACTTCAACAACAGTTATTATTGATGATTTATTTGACCAATAAAAGTCCTGTAACCAAAAATGTTGGTGATGATCAGGGGCGGATTGGCACATATTTTCCCACCGGGACAATTTTGCCTTTGCCAGGCCACCTTGGGGGGGGGGGGGGGGGGGGGGGGGGGGGGGGGGGGGGGGGGGGGGGGGGTTAACCAGATGTAAATCTTTGAGAGCGTAAAAATGAAACCAAATGGACCCTTGCGGGTCCATTTGGTTTCATTTTTACACCCTCAAGAGTTAAAATAATTATCAAGTGAAAATTAGCCCCAAGTCAACACAACTAGAAAATGTAGATTAAGATTATTGGACATTTTGATCTGTATGTTCCAAGCGAGCATCTAGCACATTCTAGTGCATTTTGGAAGTGCCACTAGTGCATTTTGGATCTTGTCCAGCAGGCCACTAGGTGGCGCAGGCCACCGGGAAAACTCCCTGTACTCCAGATGGCCAATCCGCCCCTGGTGATGAAGCTGATGAAGTAAACATAGAATATGCAGAATCGGCTCGGTGCTCGGCAACCTTGCGGTTACCATCCGGTGACTCTACCCCTGAACCACTGCCGCAGTGTTAATAACATTGATTTTGTCATGATGTAATACATAAATACATGTAATACATATGTTTTTAACATGCTTTTTTTAACATGTATTATTTTATTTTTTTAACCTAAACAATACATTTTATACACAACCAGATATGACTAAACACCTGAACGTGGACGAACTTTGTTTCCTAGTCTGTGGAATGTACAATAAGTGCACAGTTCACATATAATAAACATTATATATGTTGACTAGACGTCTAATCGAGATCTAATGTAATGTAGACGTTGATTAGACGGCCCAATCAACGACTATTCTGCTCTGTGCTCTATGGGTTTTGTTCATTTCGGCATAAGATAAACAAAACAAAAAAACTGGCACTGGCTTCATGGATCAACAGGAACATTGTCAATGCCTGAATCAATGTCTGAATCAACTTTATGTTTGTTTACGGACAATGGAAGTCAATGAGGACACACACACACACACACACACGCACACGCACACCACAACACAGCACACGCACACACCACACAACCACACACACACACACACCACACACACACACACACACACACACACAGGCAGGCACGTACGCACTCACACACACACACGTGTGTGAGTGCGTTCCTAGAGCACACCGTGCGGCGCTTTTGCGCCACTAAATCACAGCTAACTATACTTCATTGAATTCTTTTTCTATCATTGAAGGAATCCGTATTGCTGTCATTTTTCATTCACAGTGGAAAGCGATGCTCATTTTGAAAAAAATAAAAAAAAAAAAACTCAGAAGAGAGAGATAAAAACGGAGTTAATTCCCCATTAATTTCCCCTTCATCTCTACAGTACCACCCGCGTGAGAAATGAGGCCCGATGATAAACACTTTAGATAGACACTTTATCAGCGCGTGTCAGCCAAAGTCACATTCCCTATATTTAGATGAGCTTTTATTTTTTAAACTTGCATTGCGGAGGCGGAATCCAGTGGGGTTTCAGCCCTTAGGGATGGCTATGTGAGGGGGCATTTTAAGTAACTGCATGGCATTAGCTCCTCAAAACGCACAAGCTTTCGCAACACATTGTCACTCCTTACACTTGTCATGTTAGCTTTTATCACATTTTAGGTTATTTACATGTACTGACATGACCTATTCTCTGCGCTATTCTCTGCACTATTGTGGATGTGTGTGTGTGTGTGTGTGTGTGTGTGTGTGTGTGTGTGTGTGTGTGTGTGTGGTGTGTGTGTGTGTGTGTGTCTGTCTGTGTCTGTCTGTCTGTCTGTCTGTCTGTCTGTCTGTCTGTCTGTCTGTGTGGTGTGTGTGTGTGTGTGTGTGTGTGTGTGTGTGTGCCTGCATGCAGGGGCGGATTGGCACATATTTTCCCACAGGGACAATTTTGCCTTTGCCAGGCCACCCTGGTGGGGGGGCAGCTGGTTAACCAGGTGTAACTCTTTGAGAGCGCAAAAATGAAACCAAATGGACCCTTGCGGGTCCATTTGGTTTCATTTTTACACCCTCAAGAGTTATAATATTCATCATGTGAATTGCAACTTAGTCTACACAACTAGAGAATGTAGAAGATTAACACCTTTTCTTTTTTGAAGGATAGAAACACTAGTTTGCCTGGCCTGGGCCTTGCGCCCTGGCCTGAACTGGACTTTTCAAAAAAAAAAAAAAAAAAAAAAAAAAAAAAAAAAAAAAACTGTCCAAGCCATGGCGCAGGCCTGTACTCCAGATGGCCAATCCGCCCCTGCCTGCATGCGGGAATGGTGGACAAGCTCGGAAACCAAAATAGAAAGAAAGAATGATTACGTGGGAGGATATTGCGGCGTGTTGAATCTGCTGACGGTTTCATCAGCGCGGACGCCTCTGGTCCGGCTGCCATGAAATGGAGTTTCAGTTGGAGGGCAGAGAGAGCTCCGGGCCTTGAGCGTTGTCATGTTCCCTTCATCATTATCTATTGATCTTCTACAAGGTGACAGGCAGGGGCGGATTGGCACATATTTTCCCACCGGGACAATTTTGCCTTTGTCAGACCACCCTGGTTGGGCAGCTGGTTAACCAGATGTAACTCTTTGAGAGCGTAAAAATGAAACCAAATGGACCCGCAAGGGTCCATTTGGTTTCATTTTTCATCATGTGAGTTAGCCCAACTTAGTCTACACAACTAGAGAATGTAGAAGATTAATGGTCATTTTGATCTGTATGTTCCAGGCGAGCATCTAGCACATTCTAGTGCATTTTGGAAGTGCCACTAGTGCATTTTGGATCTTGGCAGTTGGCAAACTGCCTCCAGCAGCGTGAGGCAGTGCCCTGGCGCACAGTAGTCTAGGACCTGGCTAAGATTTGTATGCACTTCATTTAGGAGAGAATATCTCAACTGTTCTTGGCTAATATGGCCGCTGCGAACAACATGGGAACTGTGGCTAAGCCTCTATCCGGGACAAAATACCCGAAAATGACCACGCCCTTTTTAAAATGACCCCTAATTCAAACATGGCTCTAACTTAGAAACCGTTGCAGCTACAGATTTTCTGAGGTGCTCAAAATGTTCAGAATACTCATGTTTGTGCTATCCATGCCTGAGTCAGCAACACTCCATAGTTTCATAGTGGCCAAATCCAATATGGCCGCCAGTCCGCCACCCGAAAAAGGGTTTTATCTAGAACGTTTGAACCAGATGAGCTATGAATACAAATATTGTGTTTAAATCATGTGTTTTGACAATTAGAAACATGTTGGGGTGCTTATCTTTATGAATGGGTGTGGCTAAACATCTATTTTGCATATTTCAAAGATGGCGACCATCTGACAATTTGTTTTACTTAGGTTACTTTTGTCATTATTTGTAAACTTGCTGTCAATGTTGTGTTTTTTGAGCATTAGAAGCACATTGGAATCGAAAAACTTTCCGGGTTGGGGTGATAAATGTAACATAAAGTGTATATTTGTATGAATCTCAAAAGGTTCTGATGACCTATTTTAATAACATAAGTGTAATGCTCTATGGCGTTGTCCAACAGTTTTTGTATTGTGTAGGCTATAGGTGGCTGCGTTACTACTTGCCCATTGGGCCATGGCTCTTTAGGTGATTGGTAACGTACGCGGCTCATATGTATGAGGTCCCGGGTTCGCCTCCCGGCTGACTACATTGGTGGCAGCGGTCACAATGGCGGTGTGTATGGGTCTCTACCCGGGCGGCACAGACCGAGCGTAGTCCATGGTCCCTCCCCCACCTGGAGTGGAGGTTCCCCCGGTCAGTCGAGCCTCGCTCCTGGCTGGCCCGCGTGGACGTGCTTCTAGGTGGGGGGGGGGGGCGACTGTAGGCTATAGGGGGCTGCGTTACTACTTGCCCATCGGGCCATGACTCGTTAGGTGATTGGTAACGTACGTGGCTCATATGTATGACCTCCCGGGTTTGCCTCCCTTGTAATTGAAATTTACAAATTCCACATACTGATAAGCATAAGAGGAAGGTTGTCAATGGACTACCATTTGTTTGACCAACATCAACCTTCCCTGACTGTGTGAAAAAAACAACTCTGATTTTAATACAATATTGATGTATGGTCATCACCGAATACAGCAAGAGCTTAGCAATAGCAAAGCCATACAGTGGATTTTCCAGTGGTTGACAGGGACACTCAGAGGCACTTGCCCGGCAGGCAAGTACAGGTCAGGTCCTACTTGCCCAAAGGTCATGCTCACTTGACCGTACTAAAAAAGTACGGTGCTATTTTCATTTCATATACCAGAAGACAGACAAAAGTTTCATTTACCTGCAAGGGGCAGGTGAGCAACCGAGATCGGACATCAGACATACTGTAATATAATCATGCACCACTAATAATAAGACAAACACAGTTGCCTACATAACCTGGCCAAAGAGTTGATGTATTCAGGCTTCAAGGAGAAAGTGACCAGCGTTTCTGTGAGACTCCTTTTTAATTGTCAGTATGAGGGCCTTTTCCGCTCCCCGCAACCCTTTCTCTTTAACTGAGTAATTGAGATTAATTAATTACAGGAAATGCAACTAAAAGAATTAACTCATTTGATCACAACAGAGCCTTTTTCATTGGACAAATTTCAACCTGCCATTGGTCCGAAATTACTAATCCTATCTCTAACCTTCAACATAATGTCACAGTGTAGACGCAGGCTTAAAACAAGGCGGCAACTGTTATGCTGATGGTGGTATTCCAGTGCATGTTCAGAGTAATGGGACATATAGGATCTCTGGGATTTCAGATCTACGGACAATCCCCACCACTCAGACAAATAATTACCGTATTTTCCGCACTATAAGGCGCACCGGATTATAAGGCGCACCTTTTACAACTGTTTTCATATATAAAGCGCACCGGATTATAAGGCGCAGAGAATAGAAGCTACTACAGTTAACATAGAATAGAAGCTACTGCAGTCAAACAATCCATATATAAGGCGCACTGGATTATAAGGCGCAGTGTGGATTTTTGAGAAAATTAAAGGCTTTTAGGTGTGCCTTATAGTCCGGAAAATACGATATTGTACTTAAGAAAACCCACTCATTAATATGCCATATACCAGTCTAATATACCAGTTTTAATTGACCAAAAAATGCTTCTGAAGTCAAATAATGGTAAGCGATTAATTGAAATTAATTAATTACAAACTATATATATATATATATATATATATATATATATATATATATATATATATATATATATATATATATATATATATATATATATATATATATATATATATTTTTTTTTTACACCATTATCGTGGCAGATAACAAAGGTTGTGGCGATATCGATCATAGATATAGGTGATAGATATATCGATAGAGAGGCTGCGATAAACATCATGAATTGGGCATTGTTATCAAAGCCCAACTTGGCAGTTGTAAAACACTCCCTTCCCAGAGCCCTTGTTCAAATGTTTAGAATTTAAAGATCTCCTTGAGACTGAAAGTGTTTTATTGCATTTGTGCAACATGGTCATTATTTTTGAAGAAACATCGACAACATAATCGATATACAGTATATTGATAAATCAATACATACTGTATCGAATTGTGGTCTCCCGCACCTTTTGTGCCAGTTACGTTCAGGCATTGTTCTACTGAGGCTAGGTTTAGGGTTAGATTTAGACATAGTTTTTTTTACTGAGGTTAGGTTTAGCATACAGGCTTAGGCTGGTCACTTACTCAATGAGATCCTTACGGGATCTTGTAGATCTGTGATCTGACAAGAAAAGGTTTCTCCCTGAGGAATCAAAAGGATGAAGCATAACAGGACTAGACTGTCTACAGGAAGTATTAGGCATATGCCTGGTAGGCCACCTCTCTGGTGGGCCAGTCTGGGCAAAATGTTAATGGAATGGTCTGTTGGTTGGTTGTCATTTATGTTATTGTGGTGTTGTTGAGGGCTTGTATTGCACCCCCAACCCGCAAAGTCAGGAGAGTGCACTGGTAAAATTGCACAAAAATGTATTGCTTTTCCATTCCAATGTGCTTCTAATGCTCAAAAACACAAAACTGACAGCAAGTTTACAAATAATGACAAAAGTAACATAAGTAAAACAAAATGTCAGATAGTCGCCATCTTTGAAATATGCAAATTAGATGTTTAGCCACACCCATTCATAAAGATAAGCACCCCAACATGTTTCTAATTGTCAAAACACATGATTTAGATACAAGGTTTGCATTCATAGCTCATCTGGTTCAAACGTTCTAGATAAAACCCTTTTTCGGGTGGCGGACTGGCGGCCATATTGGATTTGGCCACTATGAAACTATGGAGTGTTGCTGACTCAGGCATGGATAGCACAAACATGAGTTTTCTGAACATTTTGAGCACCTCAGAAAATCTGTAACTGCAACGGTCTAGAGTTAGAGCCATGTTTGAATTAGGGGTCATTTTTAAAGGGGCGTGGTCATTTTCGGGTATTTCGTCCCGGATAGAGGCTTAGCCACAGTTCCCATGTTGTTCGCAGCGGCCATATTAGCCAAGAACAGTTGAGATATTCTCTCCTAAATGAAGTGCATACAAATCTTAGCCAGGTCCTAGACTACAGGAGTGAACGGGAATATGGCAACTCTCCTACTTGAAGGCTCTGGTGTAGGACACCTTTTCTTTTTTGAAGGATAGAAACACTACAGGTAGTTTGCCTGGCCTGGGCCTGGTGCCCTGGCCTGCCCTGGACTTTTCAAAAAAAAAAAAAAGAAAAACCTGTCCAGGCCACTAGGTGCCGCAGGCCACCGGGAAAACTCCCTGTACTCCAGATGGCCAATCCGCCCCTGGTGACAGGCAGCGGTGGGACAAAAAGTAAGGGGAAAAATATGAAACATTTCAAGTGTTTTTTAGCGCTCCCATGTGTGTGTTTTCTATCCCCGCAAATTATCTAGTCTGAAGAATCGGACTTTCAGGCGGTGACCTATAGAAATCTGCACCTTAGAATGATGGTAATTGCGTGATCATTCTAAGGTGCAGATTTCTATAGGTCGTCGCTTTTGATGTGACATACATGTACGCCACGCGTTTTGGTTTACATGTGAATAAAAAAAATGAGGAGATCCGATCTAGAAATCTACACAGCTGTAATGAATCTTCCTGATGACTGCGGTGGTTTTAGACTGAACGCATAGCAATAGCAGGCCACTATAATGCACAGGACTTGTAAAACAATTTGGAAGGGCCCACTTTTATGGATTATTATGACTCTGAGGGGACGACGCAGTATAAGGTAGGTAGCTTGCCTCTCTCTCTCTCTCTCTCTCTCTCTCTCTCTCTCTCTCTCTCTCTCTCTCTCTCTCTGTGTCCCTCTCTCTCTCTCTCTCTCTCTCTCTCTCTCTCTCTCTCTCTCTCTCTCTCTCTCTCTCTCTCTCTCTATCCCTTTCTCTGTCTCCCTCTCCGTCTGTAGGAGTTGTCTTTTCGACACACTACCAAAGCAACCAGAGGCATGGTTATTTGGGTAGTGCATTGAATCTTGTGGACGAGATCCATTGCAAGAAAGGAAAATATAAGAACAACTGATGAAGAATTAAGTCCTGTAAGTTGTTACTCTGTCTGGTGACTGAACGCTCCCTAGATGATAATATAGGCTCAAACAATGAATGAATGAATGAATGAATGAATGAATGAATGAATGAATTGGTTTATTTAAGTGTCATGCCACCTTGTGACCTTATGGGGTTATATATGACACCTTTTCATACAGAGTACAAATATCTCTTGTCACATATAAACTTGTTTTTTTTTTTCTAGCAGTGCCGATCACATTCAATTGAAAAGATGCAACAAAACAATACAGAACATAAAACAAAAACAAAAAAACAACAACAAACACTGCCTCTATCCTATACAGTATCTCTCAGACCTGGCTGTATATTGATCTTTTCCTCAGATCCCATGCTTTTTTCTAAGTACTTTGCTATTTTAAATTGATCCTTTTCAATTAAACATTTAAATAGTTGTGCATCATTCATATTCAACACGTTAACATAATTTATTTTCTTAAACAGTTCTTCTCTGACCTTCTCGTAGAAAGGGCAATACAACACAAAATGGTACTCGTTCTCTATACTTCATTAAGATTGCACATTTGGCATATTCTGTCTTCTTCATCTAACCCTAGCTGTATAACAACCTGTCTCTATATAAAGTGGCAGTATACCCCCTCAAGTGCTCAAACAAGTGCTCTAGTTTTGAACTGTGGATTGTGATAGACCACACATCCCAAACATACATGGCACAACACTTAATTGTTAGGCCAGCAGATGTCACTGTTGAAGGATTATGCAAGAGGCCTCACACTATACCTTAGTAAGTAAGTCAGTAAGGAATAAGTAAGTCAATAAATGAAGTGAAGTAGTAGCGTCAGTGGTGCAACTCTGTGTGTGGGTCGACTTTGAACTTCCAGATCAGTAAGGCCCCACAAGTTACCCCTGACCCCACAAGTTACCCCTGACCCCACAAGTTACCCCTGACCCCACAAGTTACCCCTGACCCCACAAGTTACTCCAGACCCCACAAGTTACCCCTGACCCCACAAGTTACCCCTGACCCCACAAGTTACTCCAGACCCCACAAGTTACCCCTGACCCCACAAGTTACCCCAGACCCCACAAGTTACTCCAGACCCCACAAGTTACTCCAGACCCCACAAGTTACTCCTGACCCCACAAGTTACTCCAGACCCCACAAGTTACCCCTGACCCCACAAGTTACCCCAGACCCCACAAGTTACCCCAGACCTCACAAGTTACCCCTGATCCCACAAGTTACCACTGTCCCCACAAGTTACCACTGTCCCCACAAGTTACCCCTGACCCCACAAGTTACCCCATACCCCACAAGTTACCCCTGTCCCCACAAGTTACCCCTGACCCCACAAGTGACCGCTGTCCCCACAAGTTATCCCTGACCCCACAAGTGACCGCTGTCCCCACAAGTTACCCCTGGCCCCACAAGTTACTCCGGACCCCACAAGTGACCGCTGTCCCCACAAGTTACCCCTGGCCCCACAAGTGACCGCTGTCCCCACAAGTTACCCCTGACCCCACAAGTGACCGCTGTCCCCACAAGTTACCCCTGGCCCCACAAGTTACTCCGGACCCCACAAGTTCACCAGGAGGATCCTCACATGTTTTGTGAACCTGACACGTTGTCCCAGACCCCCATAAATTAGCAACAAGCTCATGAGTTTTGTACTCAGATGGGACAGTCCCAGCCAGGAACCTAGAAACCCTGCAAGGACGGACATGGCACACAAAGCTCCTTATAGTCGTGGTTTCACCAAAGCAGGGGTTTTCAACCTTTTTGCCACCAGGGACCACCATTTATTCAGCATTTGAGCCACGGACCACCATTTGATTACGTTTTCACACCAAAGATCTAAAATTAAAGAATTCTTTTGATTTTGTCCACAATTCCAGGCTGTATTTTGCCAACAAAACAGTGTGAACTTCTTAATTAAGTGGTGCTAATTCAGATGAATATTTTCACTCTTAAGAGTGTAAAAATGAAACCAAATCGACCCGCAATGGTTCCATCATCTTAGGGTTACAGGCACCACCTGGAACCCTCTCAAGGACCACTGATGGTCCCCGGACCACCTGCTGAAAACCCCTGGTTTATAGCCTCTCTATGTGTCCTAACTCTGTTTACCGTGCAATGTAAATGTATGTTTTCTCAATGCAGCTCCCGTCCTTTGATTTGAATTGAATTGAAGGACGAGGCGTATAGCTTGCACCATGTTTATGGGTGTTGTTTCACATGCCACACACACACACACACACACACACACACACACACACACACACACACACACACACACACACACACACACACACACACACACACACACGTCCCACCCCCCGTTCCATTTGTGATCCCGCGCCGTAACCTCCATTTCAATCTCTATATTAAAATGTCTGCCATTGTTTTATGTGACTTGGCACCGTTGCTCCTTTTGCTCTCCAATGTCAGAGCAGGCTGATAAATAAATCAACGCGCGGCACGAAAGGGCGCGGCGTTATCATATCCCATGATGGGGCCGGCGTGTTCCGCCGCGACCAGGTCACCCCAACCCCCCCCCCCTCCTCACACACACACACACACACACACACACACACACACACACACACACACACACACACACACACACACGCGCGCGGTTACAGTTACAGTCATGTGCCTCTGAAGAGCTCCGAATCTTCTCTGACCCGCTTGAAAGCTGTGTCACATTATAAGCCAGGACTGGTGTGTTTACGCTATAGGTCGTCTTTCATTTTCATTTATTGGTATATTGAACTGTGACTATTCTGCGGATTTCACAGGACAAAGCCAACTCGGGTCGTGACAAATCATGATGACACACACACAATCTTTTGGGACAATCAAATCATTTGTAAGATGAAAAATGAAACAAAAAGTGTTGTATCCTGCCGTTTTCTACTTCCTGCTAATTAGATATTACATGATGACATTGTGTGTGTCATCATGATTTGTCACGACCCGAGTTGGCTTTGTACGCGGCGTAATCGTCTTTATATGAATTATTTTCGAAAAGTCTATGAGAAAAATGAATGGGGGAAAACACTTCCGGAACCGAGGCGGTGACGTCACTGCGCAGGTCTATTGGCTCATTATGGATCTGCTGGAGACTGCTGTGCTGTGATTGGCTGAAACGCTGCCTCACCCCACACAACCCCCCTCCCCCTCTCACATTAGCCCCGCCCTCCCTGAACCCAACGAATGTTTTGTTTTCATGATTTGTTGACAACAACAAAGTTCTGGACCATCTGCAGGACGAAGCAAGTGTCTGTCTGCAGGGAAACAGCTGCAGCATCAAAGTAAAAGCAATGTAGAGGGGCGAAAAAAGCAAAAAAAAAAAAATCTGTTTTGATTTTTGGCAAAAAAATGCCCCTATTACCTTTAAGTAATGCAGATGTTTAATAATAATTTACATCTTTCAAGTTTTTTCCTGAGAGGGTGCAAATGGAACCAAATAGGTTCATTTGGTTTCATTTGCACCCTCTCAGGAAAACATTGGAAATGGGTGGAATTCCCCTTTAGAAAGAAAAATCATTAACATGGTGAAATACATCTTGATGATGTCATCACATGTACAACCCCAATTCCGTTGAAGTTGGGACGTTGTGAAAAATGTCAATAAAACCAGAATGCATTGATTTGGAAATCGTTTTCAACCTATATTCAGTTGAATACACCACAAAGACAATATATTTAATGTTCAAACTGATAAACTTTATTATTTTTTGAAATTATACAATCTTTTGTAAATTGATCCCTGCAACGCGTACCAAAAAAGTTGGGACGGGGGCAACAAAAAACTGGGAAAGGTCATGAATGCACAAATAACGCCTGTTCGGAACATTCCACAGGTAAACAGGTTCATTTTAAACAGTTTAATATTGTGATTGGGTATAACAGGACTATCCCAGTCGTTCAGAATCAAAGATGGGGCGAGGTTCACCACTTTGTGAACAATTCTGTGAGAAAATCATCCAACGGTTTAAAAACAATGTTTCTCAACATTCAATTGCAAGGAATTTGGTGATTTCATCATCTACAGTCCATAATATAATCAAAACATTCAAAGAATCTGAAGAACTTGCTATACTAAAGCGACAAGACCAAAAACCAACACTGAATACTTGTGACCTTTGATCCCTCAGGTGGCTCTGCATTAAAAACTGACATCATTGTGTAAAGGATATTACTGTGTGGACTCAGGAACACTCAGAAAACCATTGTCAGTTTACAGAATTAGTCGCTACACCTGCGATTGCAAGTTAAAACTCTACCATGCAAAGCAAAGCCATACATCAGAAAGGTTGGTTTGAAAGACAACCAGAAAAACAACCAGAAATGCCTTCTCTGGGTTCAATATCATTTGAAATGGTTAGACACAAAGTGGAAAAGTGTGCTGTGGTCTGATGAGTCCACATTTCTAATGATAGTGGACCCAGAGAA
>CM076968.1:1636620-1638801 GCA_039105355.1 Benthosema pterotum
CATTTAGTCTTTTAGTCCCATTTAGTCTTCTGAAATTCATTTTTTTAGTCTTAGTCTAGTCGACGAAATATCAACATTGATTTAGTCTTAGTCTCAGTCTTAGTCTTTTTTTAGTCTTAGTCTTTCAGTCTTAGTCTTGGTAGTTTAGTCTTACATACACATACATTGTAGGTTTATATATGTTATACAGATTTATAGTTTTTAGTATGAAAGATGTTTCGTTTTATTTCTTTGTATAAAATTACTGCATTAGTAATAAGTCCCTTTCCTGAAAACGTATGCAATCTATACTGCAGATATGTTCACATACTTAAAAAGAACGAAAAAAAAAAAAAAAGTTAAAAATGTTTCCTATTTCCATTAGTCTTAGGTTATGATTTAGTCTTCGTCTTAGTCTTAGTCTTTTGAAAACACACATCTTTTAGTCCCAGTTAGTCTTTTGAAATTCATTTTTGTTAGTCTAGTCTTAGTCGACTAAATATAAAAAACCTTAGTCGACTTAGTCTTTAGTCTTAGTCGACAAAAACAACACTGCTTAGAGATGTCGTATGCATGATACAAAAAATAAGGTTCTGTGTTTCCTAAAAATGGAGTTCTGAAAAAAAAAAAAAAAAAAAAAACAATCTCATGTATGCATCATATTCAGTTTGTTCATCACCATGTAAAAAGGTTTTCTCTTTCAGATCCTTTTTTTTTTTTTTTTGGAAAGCATATATGGAACCAAATTAACCCACTAGGGTTCCTTTCGATCCATTTGTACGCCTTCAGAACAATTCTGAAAATGGGTGGAATTGCTCGTTTGACTTTGTATCCTATTGTTTTGCAATAGAAACAACTGGTATTGAATCGCTACCAAATACTAAGTAGGCGACTTGTGCCAATTTTAAGATGAAAAAAAAAATGCAGCATGTGTTCAAACACATTATGTCCATATACAATATATGCCAGAACACCTTTTTTACTTACTTATATATATTCATTACTATTTCCCCCCCATAAAAAAAAAAAAAATAAAAAACTTGTACCCACGTTTCACATATTTCATAGATTTGCTATAATAGTAATGCTAATTATGCTAATCATGCCAACACTCCTCTGTTGACGTCAATGTATCCTCATTTTACCAATTCTCCCACACACACATAACAGACACACACACGCACACTCCGAACACACGCACACAACACACACACAACAACACACACACACACACACACACACACACACACACAACAACACACACACACACACACACAACCACACACACACCACCACCACACACACACACACACACACACACAACACAACACACACACACACACACATCTCATTATATCATCCCCAACAACCCCAACCCCCAGTAAGAGCATTGAAGCAAAACCACCCTTCATCAGTTTGTGTGAACTTCTGGATGAGCCTTTTATTGATCAACATGTGCATTAAGGAGTCAAAGAGACGCACACGCACCGCACGCAACAACACACACAAACTACTCCCACACACCCACACACACACACACACCACACACACAACACACACACACACACCACACGCGCGCGCGCGCAACGATGCGTGCAGACGGCGCTCGCACACACGACCACAAGTTGCACTCGATAAACGACATGCGGCACACACACACACACACAACACACACACACACGCGCGGCGCGCGTGAGTGCGCCGCCTCACTATAAGAGATGGCTCGTATCACAGTTTTCGCCGCAGTCTCGCCGTAGGTAACACTTTCTCCGTTCGATTTCGGGTCAATCAAAGGAAATAAACAGGACAAAACCAACTATTTATCTATAGCAAGGGTTTTCAAACAGGTGGTCCGGGGACCACCTGTGGTCCCCCAGAAGGTTCAGGTGTCCCCAGGCTAAATGATGAAAGATGGTTAACCACAGATGTAACTCTGAGAGGTGTGAAAATGAAACCAAATGGACCCTTGCGGGTCCATTTTGGTTTCATTTTCACACACACACTCTCAAGTTAAAATATACTGTTTGTTGGCAAAAATCCAGCCTGGAATTGTGGACAAAACCAGAGGAATTCTTTAATTTTAGATCTTTGGTGTGAAAAATGTAATCGAATGGTGGACCGTAGCTCAAATGCTGAATAAATGGTGGGCCCTGGGATCAAAACGGTTGAAAACCCTTGATCTATAGGGGCTGTTATGGGCTT
>CM076968.1:1639301-1706513 GCA_039105355.1 Benthosema pterotum
TTACTTAGACCGGTACGGTTAATGGGGGGTTAGGTCAAAGACTTTGGTTGATGCCGCGGTGCACTGTGGGTATTGTAGAATTTCTCGGACAAAATGACGAAAAAATGAAATTATTTATACTTTTTACAGGAACAGATAGGATACTAATGCCGAGGAATGCATCCAACACTGTAAACACAACACTGCAACGACTTTTCCTTCAGACCGGCACTCAGACCGTTACTCAGACCGGTACGGTAAACCTTACCCGTCCACATACTCGCTGTAGTTTAAGTCAGTGGGACGTTCTGACCCAATGACGTCACTGGGTCAGAATCTGACAACTTGGGAAGCACGGCGCTGGAGCCACAGAATCCCAATGTTATTAATCAGGAGGCCATTAGCATGTATGCTAATGACCAACACCACACAAAGAGTGTTGAAAAGTGGCGAAGTTCCCCTTTAAATGGGTGGAATTTCCCTTTAATAAAACAAATGGGTTAACTGAATATCTGTATCAATTCAACTGGCAGTTGGGTAATCTTGACCCTCAAATTAGGTTATTAATGCAAGCTAAATATGTTCGGTCAAATCAACTGGTACTTAGGTTATGTTGACCCTCATAATTGGGTTATTAATGTAACCAAATGCATTCGGTCAAATATAATAACACGCATTATTCGGTCAGATTGACCAAAGACCCAGTTGGTCCTTATTCAACCTCTACGTTTGGTTGAAATTTGACCGAAGTTAGGTTGTTTTTGACCATTGGTTTTTCTCTGTGTACCGCTTTCCTCAATGGCTGGGTTGGTTGTAACCTGACTACTGACAGTAGATCATACACAGATCCCTCCCCAGTAACTATCTGGACCTCTCTTAGGCAGAGGATGAACCCCGTTTTGGATTCATCCTCTGCCTGAGAGTCCAGATGGTTACAGGTGGAGGGAACCTGTCTACTCCCTACTGTCAGCTTATGGAGTCAGGATAGGTTGGTTGCACTCCACCCAGAAAGGTTTAGTTTCACATGAGAGACGGTCATTAAACATTCAATGCAGTTTCAATTTTGCAGTATATTTGTGTGAAAATTATGAGCCCACCTTGAGGATCTATCTCGATCTGGTCCAGGCTCTTCCCTTTACATTCGCCCAATCTCCCCTTTTCATGTGGTAGAAGGATTTTGCTGATTTTGACAAGTTCAAGGGTTGCTTCAGGCAGTCGATAGTACTCATGATGGATGTCTCACGAATGACCCATGAATACTGCTAGCTGACCTAAGTCCGTCCGATTCAAGTTCAGGAGAGTAGAAAGTGTACCAATGTATTTTCGCAGCTTTGTGGATCTTATGGCAGCAGGGTTCGTCAATTTACAGTTGTTCACAACCTCACGGATACAGTCTCGTAAATAAGTTGTGCATGCTGGCCTGGCGAACATTATACTCGTTGTCTTTGGATACTCCACACTCGTCCCTGTTTTGAACAAGAAGGTCCAGTGCACTCAACATTTTTGGAGTCAGCAGGATAGGAACCTTTTTTTCCCCTTTTCCCCCTGGTCTCAATTCGTGTGAAGTGTCGGCAAAGTTTTTTCTCCACTTCAGTGAGAGCCCAGTCCAAATCTTTGTGGTGATCAGAGGTGTCTCTGGACAAATATGTATTCAACGGCATACCTGATACCTCCCCTTCTCTTCTTCTGTTAAAAAGAATGACTTGGACAAGGCACACTAGCAGCTAGGTTGGACCAGTTTAGCGCACTCGATAAAGATGTCAACTCTTGGATGTATGCCTGCTGCTTTTCATCCAGATGTGAATGCAATGTTTGCACATCCTGCATGAAGGGCAAAATTAATGGCTTATTCCACTTCTCCTCCTCAATGTTTCTCAAGGCGGATCCCGATATCGCCTCACTCCAACGAGTTGAATGCACCTTTAGGAAGCTCACAGCTTTCTCAACATCATCTTTGCATCCCTCAATTCTTCTGTTGCTCTCCACTAGGCCTGACCCGACTAAGGATTTCTATAGTCAATATTAATATGAATAAATGTGCCGTTAGTCGACTGCCAGTCGAATGCCCCCCCCCCCCCTCCCCCCCCCCAAAAAAAAAAAAAAAAAAAAGTCGAGATCCATTTTTTTTTTATTATTGTTATTATTACCCTTATTATTATTACCCTTATTATTATTATTATTATTATTATTATTATTATTATTATTATTATTATTATTATTATTATTATTATTATTATGACTTTCTTTCAAGCCCCAACTTGGACAGATAACCTGGGTTTCGGACACCCTGCAAAAGATGTTTGCAGCAGCTGCATTCAGTTCCGTTTGAAAATGAAAGACCCAGAACTCTCGGATGAGGAAAAGCGTAATCAAGCTGCTCTCTTTATGTTGCACAGGCGGCGAGGACGTACATTTTATGATCTTCTAAATGCTGTGAATGAATCTTTCACAATCTCATTTGATATGATGCAAAATATGGTGCTGCCAAAGTCACCCATTGGGCAGGCATACTATTCGAGACAGCTGTACAAGTATGTTTTTGGTCTGGTTCGTCACCGCGGCCCTGGTCAGAATCAGATGAAAGAGGACATTCATCTTTATATGTGGATGGAGAATGAGAACAGGAAGGACAGCAACATGGTGGCATTATTTGGGGAGTGTTGCTCACGATGAACTCTGTGAGTATAAGGACTTGAGGCTCTTCTCAGATGCTTGCTATGGGCAAAACAAGAATGTTAATGTATTATCCATGCTTTTTGCCCTAAGGAAGCAAAAATTAAAATAATTAAGAATGGAGTATCTTACCTTTCCAGCCCATGGCCATAGTTTCATGCCCCCTGATCGTGTGTTTGGTCGTTTGGAGCAAGAGATTAGGAAAAAGGACACTATACTGTTACCATCCGAATACCTAGAAATCATGCGCAAACATGGAAACGTGCATGTTTATGGAGAACATTGGCATTGCTGTCACTTCAAAACTGCGGCAGGTAAACACTGTTCCTCTGCTCGATCGTTTAAAATCAGTGAAGCAAAGGTATTGGAAATCAACAGCGACTGATTGGGCTTCAAACCGCTGTACAGTGGTGACTTCTGTTACCATTCTCTTTTGAAGCGTGGTAAGAAGTGGGAAACCTTCAAAGCAGCTCTTGCTCCAAAGGTCAACTGTGTCAAAAAGGCAAAGAAAGCTGACGTCCTCAAACTCCTAGAGGAACTTGGGGATGGTGAAACTGTCCGCACATTCTATGAGAATGCCCTGGCTGATGCCGGGCATGATGTTGGCAGACAGGACTTGGAGGAAAGCGGTGACGAGGGAGAATAAACTGATCTGATGAACGGATAAAACCCCTATCCCCTAGGAATACTGAATGGAGTAATACCAAAAACTGAACATTGAATACTGAGCACTACTGTTACTGAATTCTGAATGTCTACTTAGCAGAATACTGTATGACAATGAATACTTTTTATACTGAGCAGTACTGAATTCTGAATGGCAATGACTGTATTGGAAAATATCGTTTGTAACACTGAATCGATTTTATACTGAGCAGTAGCCTACTGAATGGCACTGACTACTGAAAAATACTGTATGACAATGAATCCTTTTTGTATTGAATTCTCAATGGCACTGAATGTATTGGAAATTGTTTCTAACACTCAGTTGATTTTATACTAAGCAGTAGCCTACTGAATTCTGAATGGCTCTGACTACTGTATCAGAATACTGTATAACACTGCATCACTTTTTATACTGAGCAGTACTGAATTCCGAATGTTTGACTAATGTGACACTGACTAGTATTGAGTGTGCAATCCTGCAAAATAGCTGTTTTTCCAGCTTGGGTTATGCCATGCCTTGGTTAGTTTTGTTTGCACTAAGTTCCCATTGTGTGTGCACTACTGTAAAATAGCTGGTTTTCCAGCTTAGGTTACTGGAATGTGTTTTTTCGAATTGACTTACAGTTTTGAACAAGTTACCTCATAGTTTTATGATAAATCAAATTTGTGTTTGCACTAATTGTCTTGCAGTTTTGAACAAGTTACCTCATAGTTTTATGATAAATCAAATTTATCTTGTCAATAGACGAACCACAGAGCCATTATATGGCCAAATTCAATGGTGAAACATCAATTGTGGAGTTGTCTGTTTTTGCGAAAAAATGCCAGTTGGAGTTATCTTTTTTTTTTGCCTTTAAACAAAGTTTAAATGAAAACAAAAACTACTTTTTAATAAAGTTACATTTTTCAACATACATCTATTTTGCTATGTACTTTTTACTTAGTCAAATCAATCAGTTTCAGTTTGATTGATATTACTTGCAGTGCACAATAAAAAAGCAGGATTTGTGAACATTTATAAAAACGGATTTACCTGTTTTTGCAAATGAACTCTTCAAATGTTTCAGGGTAATTTATTTAACTACTAGCCTACATAGCAAAAGCATTGCACTTTGCAAGAAAAGTGCAATGTGCATCTGGTCTTTCTAACATGCATCATACATAACCAAATCAAAATACACGTTTACAGTGCAGCTTTTGAAAAAGTTCTTAATATCTGTACAACAGCAGCAAATCACAACATCTAAGGCACACTTATTGTGCTCTGTATTTAATTCTCAAAAGGGTTGCAACAGAGGACAGGACTAGCCTACACACAGGCAACTAATGACAGTGATGGCACTTATTTAACTGGCCCTACAATAGGGTCCCAACATGTTCATTTCATCAAGACAGACATACAAATATTCACTTATGCAAAGCCACAAGCAGCAAATCAAAGTGGAGATAAACAGGGAAAGAAACATAGGCTCTACCTCCTTTTCCCATGCAACACGGGGAGGGGCATTGACGGGTAGAAAACAGAGCTTGCACTGCTATTCAGTTGGCTGTCATGCCATGCTCACTGGAAGTCTAGAGTAGCCATGCTCAGTGGAAGTCTAGAGCAGTCGCATCATCAATGATGATGATGCGAACGTCTGTGTCCGTTTCCCCCCCCTTTCTTTTCTTTTTGAATAGCCCTGCTCTTCTGGATCAGCACAGCACCACTGATCAATAATGGTAATGTAAGGTGAGTGTGCCCTCTAGTGTTAGGATCGCAGTACAACATCTCATTAAATCGATTTGTATTGTCACTATTTCACATCGATATAAATCGATATACGATATATCGTTACATGCCTAGTATCCAACTTCAGATGACATGTGTTCTGTTGATTCAAATGATGCATACCTGCCCCATTCATTGCAACTGCTCCTAGGCACCATTATCAAGAGCAGAAATGCAAAGTTGCAGTATGGTCACCGTGATCTGGTTGACATGATTAACAATCTGTTCTTCTGTTCATCATACTCAGAAAGTACAGAAGCAATGCTGCAGCAGTACAAGGTGTTGATCTCCCAGAACAAGTTGCAAATTCCTATCAAGACAATGTTATCCATGCTTCCAGAACATTAGATGGCCATGGCTCAATCCATGGGCTAAATGGTACATTCACTCCAGCTATTCAGAGTACCAGGACAATTCCACGACTCAATGTGGACAGGGAGGTCATCAAGCGATTAGCAAAAGTGGATTTAGTGGAACAAAGGGACCGAAAGACAGTTCTTTCCAAGATTATGTACTCCAATATAAGTGTCCAAACAAGACATTAAAAATGAAAGACTTGATGTGATGTGGACAGTGGCCTTCCACCTTCAAAAACCAAAGCCTATGTGGTCGGGTTACATGCAGATGCTGCCTCGTAACATCCCACATCCTGGAAAAAGCTCAAACATATTCTTGCCCATGATTGACCTCACACCATCTGACCCTACCCTTGTGTGCTCCACTTTGGACTACTTTGTAGACCATGCTAGCTGCTACAACACAACTCCAGTCATCACATTTTGATGATGTCTGGTTTGATGATGTCTGGTTCCAGCTTGAAGGAGGTGAAGTTTATGCTGAAGGTAGTGTGGAAGGGTCCGCGTCACGGTTCCGACGGGTCGCGGCTCCGACGGGTCACGGCTCCGAGGGGGCACGGTTCCGACGGCCGAGTCTGTGATGCGCGGCCCGGCAGGACCTATGGGCAGGACAAGCCTTGTCCTGCGCGCAATTATCGCGCTACACGTCCCCCCCACACACACACACACACACTCCACCACTCTGCGTAACAATAACACATTGTGAACTTGCACAGCCGCTATTTACCATATGCACTGATTCTCTCTCTCTCTCTCTCTCTCCTCTCTCTCTCTCTCTCTCTCTCTCTCTCTCTCTCTCTCTCTCTCTCGCAAAAAATACAAATAGCACACACAGCACATATGAGGTGGACAATATAATGTATGCAATTTAATTGCGTAATAGCGTACCTGATTGTCACTATGGCACGGGGTGGTAATTCATGCCGTTGTTGCGTAGGCCTACAGAACAAATGTATAAAAATCCCACCGCGTTTAGGTCAGACTTGCACAGTTAACTTTGCAGTAGGCATATCAGGCTCTCAAAGCAATGTGCAGCGCGCGCGCGCGCGTGTGTGTGTGTGCGCATGCGTGCGCGCTGCGCTACTGTTTCAAGACATCCTGATATCGCATTGGCTCGTTAGCTGTTTTTTGCGTCTCTGTATTGTGGAATTCATCCATACGCAGTTTATATTACCGTCGGAAGGCTTCCAAGACTCACCCCAGGTGACGGCAATGATAATCAGTGTATGTTAAAGCATCAAAAAGCTCCGTTGAACGGGCAGTCGTTATAGCCTAAAGTTTACTTCTGTTTCAATGTTGTCATCGTATTTCTAAAGGTGATGTCATGCACATTTGTCCAGAGCATAGTCGGCTATATGTCTGCTTGACTAGATTTAGAAGCCAATTTGATACCTAAACGATTCATTATTTAATATGGAGAAATCCTGTTATTTTACATGTAACTCAATGGGTGACAAGGGGAGTTTGTCAGAGTGGTGTGGGTTGTCATAGTGAAAAGTTATTATTATGGCTCTGCCTATTCATGGACCCCTAAATGAATATTTGAATGTGTGGATGCCCATCTGAAATATATTTTTGTGTGAGCTTGCAGATGGGCTTGCAAATAGCCCATTGCCCCTATTTAAAAATATCCCTAAGTTTAAATATATTTTTATATTTATACATTTTGCTAAGGACCCCCTGGAACTCCCTCAAGGACAGCACATTCAGAACCAATAAGGAAATATGCAATTGGAAATGGAGAGGCACATTTTACGCAGTGCAAGGATGTGTCGTTAGGCCCGCTACCAGGCAGTTACAGCTGATAGACGTGGTCGAATCCTAGAAGACTGCATGGGCCCTGGAGCCCTCAACCAGCAGTTTACATGATTCATCAGTTCATCAGCATATATACACTGCAGTGTACAGAATTGTCTGTTTTGGCCGTGCGTAAAATGGTTCCAAATGCCGAGAGAGAGAGAGAGAGAGAGAGAGAGAGAGAGAGAGAGAGAGAGAGAGAGAGACTCACAAATTATCATGTTCTGAGTTGCGCTTGAAATCTGCAAACTGTTAATACATTATCAATCAATCACTTGATCCAACATGATCCAAGACAAAATGCTATCAATTTGTTAACATGGCAATAAAGTTCTTGAATCAGTCTGTCTGTCTGTCTTTCTTCATCTTGTTTAAATGTCAATAGATACTTCAAACGATCTCTTCATGCAGACAGGATATTCTAGATTCAGGGAGTAGATGACAGCCATCAGGATTGCAAAGGCTGTTGGCACATCTCTGATATTGGTGACAATGGCCTTCTCCTCCACCACCAAGGCCACTGTCACTACTTCTAAAGGGCAGGCGTCATCCAGAGGGCCCTCGTGTCCAATCAGCATTCCGCACGCCACAAATGTCAATTGGTTAGAAACCAAGTGAGGGCCGAGGAGACAACAGCTGAAGGACGCAGTGTTGGACTGGGGTGATGAGAAGAGTGAGCAGCTTGTGGGAAGAAATTGTTGTGTAGTCGCACACCGTTTGACACAGACAGCTGAAACACAGGAAACAAAACTGCTTAGACTTCATATACTCCCTTTTTTGTGAATGTTCCACCCAGGTAAAAATAATAATATACTTTGAGGTTGAACTAGATACTTGTGCTTTCTAAGGTGTGACTTGGGGCCCTAGAAGACGAATTTGTTTAGAACAGGAACCCAATTTATGCTTGCATTGTAAGCTTGTTGAATATTTTTAAGCATTTTGTTGTAAATTGTGAAACATTACCTTAATGTCCTTAGAGCAGATTTCCCATCAACTGGTTAGAAACCAAGTGAGGGCCGAGGAGACAACAGCTGAAGATGCAGTATTGGACTGGGGTGATGTGAAGAGTGAGCAGCTTGTAGGTAGAAATTGTTGTGTTGTCGCACACCGACAGCTGAAACACAGAAAATACAGAAAACAAAACTGCTTAGACTTCTACGGAGCCCTGGAGGTGCCATGCAGAAAAATATATTTTAAAAGCGTTCGAACGCTTTATTTAGCGTTCAAACGCTTTGTTAAATCGTCCAAACGCATTATAAAATCGTCCAAACGCATTATAAAATCGTCCAAACGCATTATAAAAACGTCCAAACGCATTATAAAATCGTCCAAACGCATTACAAAATCGTCCAAACGCATTATAAAAACGTCCAAACGCATTATTAAAATCACTTTATAAAACATTATAAAACGCTGCTGCCGCACTGGGAGTGACTCGCGGCAGCTCCGGGGGTCCCTGGAGCGTCTTTTTTGGACTTCCAGACAGAGCTCGCGGCGAGCAGGGAGCCGAGCTGCGGACCTGCCCGACCGAAGAGCTCTCTCGGTCGGGTAGAGTCGGCCGCTCGCCCCCTACTCGGCGCGAGCTCCGGAGGTCCGAAAAAAATGAAAATGTTTATAAGTCCAGCTCCATCTTCAAAGGGTCCCCGAGCGGCCCCCTGCCCCCGGGAACCCTTTACACCCAAGGATGAGTCAAAAAGCTAGTTAGCTAGCCAGCATTGGCTATGGGGAGGCAGTTACCACGTCATAGACGTGTATAGATGTGACGTAGCCGAATCCTCCTTCAGAATCTCCACCGTCTATATACACTGTATCAGGGCCATATAGTAGAAGGGTTGCGACATTGAGGGGGCAGAAAGCATTCTGGTAGACTCCAATGCATTCCGTGACTTCCGGTTGTCCCCATTCTCACGCCGAGCAAGAGGGAAGAGCAGCCGACTCTACCCGACCGAGAGAGCTCCTCGGTCGGGCAGGTCCGCAGCTCGGCTCCCTGCTCGCCGCGAGCTCTGTCTGGATTGGAAGTCCAAAAAAGACGCTCCGGGGACCCCCGGAGCTGCCGCGAGTCACTCCCAGTGCGGCAGCAGCGTTTTATAATGTTTTATAAAGCGATTTTAATAATGCGTTTGGACGTTTTTGTAATGCGTTTGGACGTTTTTATAATGCGTTTGGACGATTTTGTAATGCGTTTGGACGTTTTTTAATAATGCGTTTGGACGATTTTGTAATGCGTTTGGACGATTTAACAAAGCGTTTGAACGCTAAATATAGTGTTCGAACGCTTTTAAAATATATTTTTCTGCATGGCACCTCCAGGGCTCCATAGACTTCATATACGCTTTTTGTGAATAATAATAATAATACACTTTGAGGTTGAAATAGATACTTGTGCTTTCCAAGGCGTGACTTGGGGATCTATAAGATTAATAGAATATGAATATCATCATCATAATACTGCCCAACAAGTAGATGGCACAGAGTTGTGCTAGTTTTGTAAAATCACAAGAACGTGGCACAGATCTTTCAATAAATAGAATAGAATATTGAATAATTATTCCAGGGTGAACTTTAATATTTACTGGGAGTCCCTGTAACATATTTTCAGATGGTGGTTGGCCAATAGCAAATAGTTTTTGGGTGTGATTGACATGAAATAGTTGAGCACCGCTGACACAGAAACATTTTTTTCAGAAGATTTTCACCTGAATTTTCACCTGAAAAGACATTTTTAGAATCATTTTCAGGTCAAAATGGGTTAATCCATTTAGAGCAAGAACCCAATTTGTGGTTCTTGCTGCAATGTTGCAGTGTTTCTCAAACTTTTGAATTCCATGGTCTCCTTTCAACTCAACTCAACAAGTACAAATGGAACCAAATGGACCTTAGGGTTAGGGTTTATTTGATTCCATTTGTACACTGTCCACTGTCCAGAGTTCCAGACTTCTGTGGGTCAAATAGAGCATTATACAAGTCTCAAGTAATTTGCCATAAATGTACTGTAAGGTGCAAACAAGAAAAAAAAAAAAGAAATTCATGGGTGCCATTGATTTACCAACATTACCTTAACGTATCAAGAATGTCCTCGGACTGACGAGCAGCATTCCTTCCACAGTGTAGGCTGCCAGGGGTTTCCTTCTAGAGAGCCGATAACACCGGACAATGCTCTACCAAGCATGCTGTGAAAAGCTCCAATATGAATGATAGTCTCCCAGCCACTGCACAAATCTCCAGTACTCTCCCAAACTCTGGCATTCCACACGTCTGTCAAAAAGAGAGCATCATTCCTTTACGATATTTTGTTCCATTTAAGTGAGCAACTGACATGAGTGAAACAGAAAGTCCAGTGGAAACCCTTTCACAGGATGAAAGTGGTTCAGTTTTCTTAGTGGAAAGTCTCTCTTTAAGCCGTCAACAGAATTTACATTAGCTGTCTCAAGCACATTGACAGCTTCGTCATACAATTCTGGTGTCCCTAAAGTAAAAGTCCCACTTCTGACATCTTGCTGCTGAATATCATTACGGCTAGCTAAACAATATCTACAAAATTTGTCAACATTGAAACACTCTTGGTATCCAGCAAGTGAGTGTGCTGCCAAGTTGTCAGTGGCGTCCGGACGATTTTCCGACTGGTCATTGTCCCGACGGACAATAGTCTGAAAATTTCGGAATATTGTCCGAAGTATTGGCTTTTTCTACACAACCTTCCGAAGGGACATTATCCCGATGAAAGTTCAGACGATTTTACGAAAAAAAATCTTCCGAATGGACAACATGCCGAACGGACAATATCCCGAAAGTGGGTACATCGTGTGCTTTGTGTGTGTATGTCGTCTGGGTGTGTGCGCGTGCACGCACGTGTACACACGCGGCTTCATTAAGAGCACATATTGTTTCAATAAAAAATAAAGGCCGCTACAAGCCAAATAACCTGACTGCGACCGCGGCAAGTTTCATTTGTTTGGGAGGGAGGGAGAATATCATATGGACCTTCTTTTCAAATAAATAAAGTCGGGCTGGTGTTCCTGTCTATTGTAGCCTATTTATAAACACACGCAGAGATTGTATTTATAAACACTCATTGACACTCATTATTCATAAAAGTGATAGCCGTCAGCCTAAGCTTAAACAAAAAGGATTTAATATCTGAACAATACCAGATTTGCATAATAATAATAAGGGTAATAATAATAATAATAATAATAATAATAATAATAATAATAATAATAATAATAAGGGTAAGAATTGTATTTTGCGTGCACGGCAGGGAGTTCCCCATATAAGAGCTTGGGCTTGTGCACAAATTTCTTGCGAAAAACTTGTCATGTGCATTTCACCAAGCAACTATGGCAAGTGCACACAATTTCACAATGTATGACTCCTGTAAGTGCACACGGCTGTGCTGACTGTTTTTTGTCAACGGGGGGCAGCAGAGATCAATGTGTGCACTTGCATAGTTTGTGTCCACAAGCAATAATTTTACATGCACATGTCTAGTTCATAGCACAGTTACTGCCTGATACAGTCAAACAACACATTTTACAGATCTAATGTGTGCACTTGCAAAGTTCATGTCCACAAGCAATAGTTATCCATGCACATTTCTAATTCATAGCACAGTTACTTCCTGGTGCAGCCAAACAACACCTTTTACAGATGTAATTGGCCCATCCGCATGTTTTGGAGATCTAATTGGTAAATCCACAGCATTTACAGATCTAATTGACGCTTCTGCATGTTTTGTAGATCTAATTGGTCAATCCACACCTTTTACAGGTACTAATTGTCCCATCCACTTCTTTTGGCGATCTAATTGGCCCTTTGGCATATTTTGCAGATCTAACTGGTCAATCCACAACTTTTACAGGTCTAATTGGCCCATCCGTGTGTTTTGGCGTTCTAATTGGCCAATCTGCATATTTTGCAGATTTAATTGGTCAATCCACACCTTTTACAGATCTAATTGTCCCATCTGTGTGTTTTGCAGATCAAATTGGTCAATCCAAACCTTTTACACATTTAATCTTAAACAGATCCAGGTCCAGTAGTACCCCCTCCTCCAGTCCGTTGTCACGCCTGCCGGGCCCAGGCAAGATTCGGGTGCACCAGGCTATACCGTATTAGACTCCATCAGACTAAAACACACTAGCACAGCTCTAGAAGGCTATGCTATAGGCTCTATCAGGGTGCACTCTACCTCGTCCCTCGCTCCACCCCCTCACCCCTGCACTTTATCTCCCTACCTTGTACTGCCTGCCCTCTCAAATCACTTAACTATTTCCTAATACTCAATTGAAATGAATGCCATGCTGCTTGCCCATTTAAATGTGTTTTTTATAAATGTTAACACTAGAATGCCTAAGGGGTCATTTTTGATCGTTTTTGAGATTTTGAAGTGGATTTTCTCTGCCTGTGATGGTCTGAAAAGGTCCCCCTTGCATGACTTTTCCTAAATATGCAATTCAAGTCATCTATGTTTTTCTTTTCGTTTGTAATAATTTCTAAATATGAATTTTGATGCGGAACTTCCTACAAAGACGGACATTCGCGGTCAAATTTGACCGTCCTCACCCTCCTCCCCTGCTACAACTCACAGAAGGATTATCACACCAGGCTAATGGGTCATTTACATTTCAATTGTTGTCGCGTGTCGGGTGCGGCCTGTCTGTCTCTCTCTCCCTGTCTCTCTCTCAGCACTAACTAAGCTAACTAAAGTCTTTGTAACTTTTCCACATTTTTAACTGTTTTTATTAGACCCGCAAAAGGTTTTTAGTCCATTTAGTCATTAGTTTATCACGTGCAGCTGCGATGCGGCAACGAGGCAAGTAGCACAACTATCTGATCTCCGTCGGATAGTCTCTCTCTCCTGTGTTTGTGCCTCATTTTGAACTGTTTTTTATATTGTTTTTTGTGCTACCGCAAAAAACTTGATTTGCCAATGTAAATGTCTGTTTTCCCATACAAATAAATAATTTCCGTGGAAATGGAAATTAAAAACGAAACGATGTGCCGTGTGCTTGTATTCACAGATTGATTCAGAATGTAATGTATAATGTATAACATGTTTTATTTATACATGTATATACATGTATAACATGTATAAATTTTTGTTGTATTGTATGTTTTTACTTTTCTACTGTTCTACCTATTTCGTTACTTACCTAAGCATGCATAAAGCTAAATGTCTGACTCAGAGAGTTTTCTGTTTGCAATGATGAAATGCTGTTGGTTTAGTGGTGGCAAAAATACAAGTAACGAAATATGTAGAACAAAAGTAAAAATCCCTTTTGATTGGGACATAATAAAACAATAGCAAAGGAATGCACATCGAAACCACCACAGTGCTGAATGTGTGAACAATCCGTGATCGGCTAGTCATCGCGGCTATGCAAATGAAATGCATGGAATGCACTTCTAATTCTAATTGAATAAGGAATTCTGTTTTCTTTGCATTATTCAACTCAATAAGGAATTATGTTATTTTATCAGTGTTGTAGCTGGTTACGTCTTAGTATACTAAAAACTATAAATCTGTATAACATGTATAAACCAACAGCATTTCATCATTGCAAACAGAAAACTCTCTGAGTCAGATCTTTAGCTTTATGCATGCTGCGTGTCTGTTGCAGATTGATTCAGAATATAATGTGTGGGTGGTAATAATAATATTGGTAATAATAAGAAGGGTGATTGTAATTCAACAGTGTTTATTGTTCCACAATATAGCAAAATATACAAACGCGAAATGCCTCGCCTAAGCATTCTGTTGCGATAGGCCTACATGCATCTGCGTGGCATAAAATACGTTTTCAGGAAAGGGACTTATTACTAATGCAGTCTCAAGGTTGAGACTGTGTCTGTGATGAAATGCTGTTGGTTTACATGTTATACAGATTTATAGTTTTTAGTATACTAAGACGTATGCAATCTATGATAACCTTAGACTAATGGAAATAGGAAATATCTTTAACTTATTTTTTTAGAAATTAGAATTAGAAGTGCATTCCATGCATTTCATTTGCATAGCCATAGTATACTAAGACAGAAAACTCTCTGAGTCAGACATTTAGCTTTATGCATGCTTAGGTAAGTAACGAAATAGGTAGAACAGTAGAAAAGTAAAAGTAAAAACATACAATACAAAAATCCCTTTTGATTGGGATTATTGAGTTGAATAATGATTAGTATTAGTATTAGTATACTAAAAACTATAAATCTGTATAACATGTATAAATGTGTCTGTAAAACGCACGCAGCATGCATAAAGCTAAAGGTCTGACTCAGAGAGTTTTTATACTAAGACGTATGCAATCTATGATAACCTTAGACTAATGGAAATAGGAAATATCTTTAACTTATTTTTTTCGTTCAACAGAAAACAGAATTACTTATTCAATTAGAATTCCTTATTCAATTAGAATTAGAAGTGCATTCCATGCATTTCATTTGCATAGCCGCGATGACTAGCCGATCACAAATTGTTCACACATTCAGCACTGTGGTGGTTTCGATGTGCATTCCTTTGCTATTGTTTTATTATGTCCCAATCAAAAGGGATTCACACTGAAATTGGACGATTCACCAAAATGTGTATAAAAGGTTGAGCACAGAAGCCCAGAGTCACAGTCAGTCAGACAGACAGACAAGATGAAGCCACAAGCAGGGCGTCGGTACACTCCAGCAGAGGCTTATGCGTTTATGGAGTCTGATGATGATGATGACACAGTCCTGCAGCAGACTGAGGAGGACGAGGACGAGGACGAGGACCCCCCGATCTGTGAGTCTGATTCAGATGACTCAGAGAGTGAGTTATCTGAGCCCGAGGCTTCCACAGCGGAGGAGCAGAGTAAAGATGGCACCGTGTGGACATCGTTTGGGGCCGGGCATGGACGAGGCAGGGCTCCAAAGCGGAATATCTTCACAGCAAACGCGGGCCCCACGCTATACGCCAAATCCAGGATCTCGGATGAACAGAGTAGCTTTCTCTGTCTTTTTGACCAGGCCATGCTCGAACAAACCAGAGATTGCACAGTGAAATCTGCACGCAGTCATCCAAAGAATGAGCATTGGGATCTGTCTGTCCCAGAATTGAAGGCGTTTTTCAGCATTATTTTTATTCGTGGACTGCACCACCCTACACATCCTCTTCATGAACTGTGGTCCGATGACATGGGGAACCCCGTGGTAAAAGCAACAATGCCGCGGGACCGTTTCAAATCGATCATGAGATACCTGCGTTTTGATGACAAAAACACCAGGGGAGCACGCATAGCAGACGGTGACAAGTTTGCTGCGATGAGTGAGCTTTGGGACAAGTTCACAGACAACTGCAAAGGTTCCTACGTGCCTGGAGAGTACATCACAGTGGATGAACAACTCTTTCCAACAAAGACAAGATGTGCATTTACCCAGTACATGGCAAACAAGCCAGATAAATTCGGAATTAAATTCTGGATGGCAGCTGACGTGCAAACGAAATACTTTCTCAATGGATTCCCTTACCTCGGAAAAAGCCCACGCCGCAAGTAAGTTTATTAATAATAGCCTAATGTATAATGTAATTAAAATAATGAAAATATAAAACAATAATAATAGTTATAATAATAATGCTTCATTTGTGTGCTATAATAACATTTCAACATTTCTCCCTGTCATTTCATTTACAGTGAAGGCATTCCATTGTCTGAGGGGGTTGTCATGGAGCTGATGGCACCATTTCTCGATCATGGACGGAACGTCACAGTGGATAACTACTTTACGACGAGGCACTTGGCAACATCGCTCTCGGCAAGAAACACAACGCTACTTGGAACTGTGAGGCGGGACAGGCGAGAGATGCCCCCGAGTGCACGTACCAAGCAAGATCGATTCCACACAAAGCTGATGAAGAGCTCCGACGCCACTCTGACCATATACCAATGCAAGGCCAACAAGAACGTCTGCATCCTAAGCACCTTGCACCGCTCCATCACCATTGGCCCAGATCCCAAGAAAAAGCCAGAGTCTGTCACAGACTACAACAGCACAAAGTATGGAGTGGACATTCTGGATCAAATGCTACGGAACTATTCCGTGAAATCTGGCACCCGCCGCTGGCCAGTGGCTGTGTTTTACAACATGCTGGATTTGGCTGCGCTCAATGCCTACGTATTGTTCAAACTGATAACGGGCAACTCGAAGCTTACCAGGAGAGCGTTTTTGCTGGACCTGGCAAAGCAGCTTCGTGCGGACTACATGGAGGAAAGCGGCACTGTGGCACCGCGCACACCCCGCCGCCAAAGTGCACTACAGGTATGCCTTATAATTATATATATACAGGCTATATATACACAATATATGACATAGCGTAATGGCCATGTTTATTTGTACACTACACACCATGATTTAGGTATTAATTTCTCTCTCTCTCTCTCCTTCAGCCGCTGCCCACCACACCACAGGGTGTGCCTAAAACTCCAGTGCGAGCTAAGAAGAGGCCTGCAGATCCACAGACCCCGGGCACCACCCCGAAGAGAAGGCAGTGTCAGCTGGGTAGATGCACTGGAAATAAAACCCCGCACAGCTGCCATAAATGCGAGAGGAGGGTGTGTGGAAAATGCACTGCGTCGACCATGACCATATGCACATGCTACGAGTGTCAGTAGACATGCGAATCATCCGCCACTTGCTTTTGATACACGTTGTTTTTATATCATGATGTTATCTCCTAAAAAAGTGTCTCGAAAAAAGAAGAAAAAGAACATTTTATGCCACGCAGATGCATGTAGGCCTATCGCAACAGAATGCTTAGGCGAGGCATTTCGCGTTTGTATATTTTGCTATATTGTGGAACAATAAACACTGTTGAATTACAATCACCCTTCTTATTATTACCAATATTATTATTACCACCCACACATTATATTCTGAATCAATCTGCAACAGACACGCAGCATGCATAAAGCTAAAGATCTGACTCAGAGAGTTTTCTGTTTGCAATGATGAAATGCTGTTGGTTTATACATGTTATACAGATTTATAGTTTTTAGTATACTAAGACGTAACCAGCTACAACACTGATAAAATAACATAATTCCTTATTGAGTTGAATAATGCAAAGAAAACAGAATTCCTTATTCAATTAGAATTAGAAGTGCATTCCATGCATTTCATTTGCATAGCCGCGATGACTAGCCGATCACGGATTGTTCACACATTCAGCACTGTGGTGGTTTCGATGTGCATTCCTTTGCTATTGTTTTATTATGTCCCAATCAAAAGGGATTTTTACTTTTGTTCTACATATTTCGTTACTTGTATTTTTGCCACCACTAAACCAACAGCATTTCATCATTGCAAACAGAAAACTCTCTGAGACATTTAGCTTTATGCATGCTTAGGTAAGTAACGAAATAGGTAGAACAGTAGAAAAGTAAAAACATACAATACAACAAAATTTATACATGTTATACATGTATATACATGTATAAATAAAACATGTTATACATTATACATTACATTCTGAATCAATCTGTGAATACAAGCACACGGCACATCGTTTCGTTTTTAATTTCCATTTCCACGGAAATTATTTATTTGTATGGGAAAACAGACATTTACATTGGCAAATCAAGTTTTTTGCGGTAGCACAAAAAACAATATAAAAAACAGTTCAAAATGAGGCACAAACACAGGAGAGAGAGACTATCCGACGGAGATCAGATAGTTGTGCTACTTGCCTCGTTGCCGCATCGCAGCTGCACGTGATAAACTAATGACTAAATGGACTAAAAACCTTTTGCGGGTCTAATAAAAACAGTTAAAAATGTGGAAAAGTTACAAAGACTTTAGTTAGCTTAGTTAGTGCTGAGAGAGAGACAGGGAGAGAGAGACAGACAGGCCGCACCCGACACGCGACAACAATTGAAATGTAAATGACCCATTAGCCTGGTGTGATAATCCTTCTGTGAGTTGTAGCAGGGGAGGAGGGTGAGGACGGTCAAATTTGACCGCGAATGTCCCGTCCTTTCAGGTATAACTGCTACCCTAGTCATTCTTGTGTTAAACTGTACAAATATATATATTTTTAAACTGTGATACACACATAAACGAAGAGCTGTGTTTTATTTTATATTTCTAAATTGTTTCTCCTCCCTCTCTTTTTTTTGCAATCAGAATGCCCAACTGCAACATATGCGGCCTTTGCTATACTGTTGCGTCCCTCCCGGGGCACATGAAAAGTGTACACTACATACGCAACATGGCAGAACGCAAGATCCTGCTGAACTTGTGTAACAACCGCACAAACATACGTACATGGCCATGCCCGTTTCCGGGGTGCGGCATGAAGGGTGGCCAGCTGGAGCGCCACATGGAAAGGATGCATGGAAGCTTGAGTGCCACAGAATTGGAAGTTCTTAAGAATGAGGCCAGGCGTTAAAAAACGAACACCCTTCTGAAGCAGCTTAAGGACAGCAACCCTGAGGTCCCACTAATGACCACCTGGGACGAGGTATGTACAAGATCATTGGTTAAAATTAAGTACATTGACTTAAATTTAATTGTGTTTCTACTTTACTTGAGTATTTCTAATTTATACACACACACACACACACACACACACACACACACACACACACACACACACACACACACACACACACACACACACACACACACACACTTAGCAATACTTGAGGTAGCCGGTGCAGGGACAAAGAGCTCCATAGTGACCCCAGGGAAGAAAAGGAGACAGACTAATCCGAGGGAAAAAGAACTCCACCATCAGCCGGGCAAAGAAAAGGAAACTGCCTATAAGGCCAGGAGAAAAGCGCTCCACACTCAGACCAGGGAAGAAAAGGAGACCAACCATAAACCCTGGGAAGAAAAGTAGATTGACCAAGAACGATACCTCAGATGAGTCAAATGATGGATGTTCCAGCAGACTATGATGAGAGCATCCACTCAGACTACGATGAAGCTGATAGCATGCCACCCTCTGATCACAGTGGTCCCCTTTAAAGCTAGGGAAATTTAGCAATATTTTTGGACCATCTGTGAAAAAAATTACTACCAATAGCTTTCTTCACCAATGTGTTCTGATAGGTGTCTAATCACCTCTCAATTAGTGCAAGCCCAAATCCCATGGGAAAATCCTGGAGAGCCAATCAAAGTCATGGAGCACAAAGTGCTTGGTTGAAAAATATGAACAAAAATTAAAAGTCTAAAATGAAATTGTGGGGTGTCTAACTAGGGGTTTTCAGGGGTGCTGAATCCATTCCAAACATTAGTTTGGATAAAAATGTATCCCTGGCCATATAACCTATATATGTTATTTTGCTGTAAAAAACACCCAAAAAAATGCTGTTCGCTTGACAAATAACCATTTAATATAAATATATATTTTTTTTACTTTAGAGTGGATATTACTGCCTCAAATGTACCTACAAAACTGCCCAAACTCATAAGCTACAATTTGAGCCCAAGATGACCTCTCTGTCTAGAGAATTACTCTTTCTGTGGCCAAAAGTCTGCACTATACCTCAAATCGACATTTTCAGTCTATAGCCTTCCAGATGCCTAGAATAGGTTGTGTTCTCCAACTACTGCCATAATAATCACCCATCAAATGAACTTGCATTGCAGTCTAGTACATTACAGTTACAGTACAGTTGTCTACAGCATGGTACAGTATAGCCTGCTGTACAGTACAGTAAGGTACAGTAAGGCCTGATGCAGTACAGTACAGTACATTAAAGTACAGTGCAGTAAGTTGCAGTACGGCCTGCTGCAGTACTGTTGACACTAAGGTCTCCGATGCACTTGCCAATCGGGCAAGTGCAAGTCAGGTTCTACTTGCCCTCAAGTCATGGTCACTTGCCCACCAAAATATACCGTAAATGTTGCGTTTAATTTACTTTCTTTACTTTTTTTTTAAGTCACAATCAGCTATAGTAAATATTCAACTTGTCAGTGCTTCCCATGGTGGTCACAGACTCAGGGGTCTGTGACCCAAGCAAAATGATAGTTTGGAACCAAATGGACCTGGGAGAGATAGCTAGAAAGCAGGGAAAGATGCAGAGGCAGATTGAATGACCACCTTCAAGACAAATATATCTCATGTTGTGTTATAGTGTTACTGTTATAGTGTTATAGTGCTATAGCCGCACACTTGCCCGATCGGGCAACCAGGTAGCAGTCTGCACTTGCCCGACCCCCCTTTTTTTTTTTTTACTTGCCCCGGGCAAGCGGGTAAGTGTTAAGTGTCAAGCCCTGCTCTCACACACATACATGTGTATGCAGACAGTATAATACCTGAGGCCGATTCCGCACTGTGAGAGGACAATGACGATAACATAATACGGTACATGAAAAAATCATTTCCAACCAGTTTCTTTCCTCTCCCTCATGCGCCCCGGCTGGCCAGAGGGAGGCAGTATAGAGGATCAGGATTACTGCATGTTTTTTTGTGAGGGGGCCACTGCCTACCCTAGGTGACATGCGGAGAACAGAACATCACACACACACACACACACACACACACACACACACACACACACACACACACACACACACACACACACACACACACACACACTTAGCAATACTTGAGGTAGCCGGTGCAGGGACAAAGAGCTCCATAGTGACCCCAGGGAAGAAAAGGAGACAGACTAATCCGAGGGAAAAAGAACTCCACCATCAGCCGGGCAAAGAAAAGGAAACTGCCTATAAGGCCAGGAGAAAAGCGCTCCACACTCAGACCAGGGAAGAAAAGGAGACCAACCATAAACCCTGGGAAGAAAAGTAGATTGACCAAGAACGATACCTCAGATGAGTCAAATGATGGATGTTCCAGCAGACTATGATGAGAGCATCCACTCAGACTATAAGCTGATAGCATGCCACCCTCTGCAGTGGTCCCCTTTAAAGCTAGGGAAATTTAGCAATATTTTTGGACCATTTGTGAAAAAAATTACTACCAATAGCTTTCTTCACCAATGTGTTCTGATAGGTGTCTAGAATCACCTCTCAATTAGTGCAAGCCCAAATCCCATGGGAAAATCCTGGAGAGCCAATCAAAGTCATGGAGCACAAAGTGCTTGGTTGAAAAATATGAACAAAAATTAAAAGTCTAAAATGAAATTGTGGGGTGTCTAACTAGGGGTTTTCAGGGGTGCTGAATCCATTCCAAACATTAGTTTGGATAAAAATGTATCCCTGGCCATATAACCTATATATGTTATTTTGCTGTAAAAAACACCCAAAAAATGCTGTTCGCTTGACAAATAACCATTTAATATAAATATATATTTTTTTTTACTTTAGAGTGGATATTACTGCCTCAAATGTACCTACAAAACTGCCCAAACTCATAAGCTACAATTTGAGCCCAAGATGACCTCTCTGTCTATAGAGAATTACTCTTTCTGTGGCCAAAAGTCTGCACTATACCTCAAATCGACATTTTCAGTCTATAGCCTTCCAGATGCCTAGAATAGGTTGTGTTCTCCAACTACTGCCATAATAATCACCCATCAAATGAACTTGCATTGCAGTCTAGTACATTACAGTTACAGTACAGTTGTCTACAGCATGGTACAGTATAGCCTGCTGTACAGTACAGTAAGGTACAGTAAGGCCTGATGCAGTACAGTACAGTACATTAAAGTACAGTGCAGTAAGTTGCAGTACGGCCTGCTGCAGTACTGTTGACACTAAGGTCTCCGATGCACTTGCCGATCGGGCAAGTGCAAGTCAGGTTCTACTTGCCCTCAAGTCATGGTCACTTGCCCACCAAAATATACCGTAAATGTTGCATTTAATTTACTTTCTTTACTTTTTTTTAAGTCACAATCAGCTATAGTAAATATTCAACTTGTCAGTGCTTCCCATGGTGGTCACAGACTCAGGGGTCTGTGACCCAAGCAAAATGATAGTTTGGAACCAAATGGACCTGGGAGAGATAGCTAGAAAGCAGGGAAAGATGCAGAGGCAGATTGAATGACCACCTTCAAGACAAATATATCTCATGTTGTGTTATAGTGTTACTGTTATAGTGTTATAGTGCTATAGCCGCACACTTGCCCGATCGGGCAACCAGGTAGCAGTCTGCACTTGCCCGACCCCCTTTTTTTTTTTTTTTACTTGCCCCGGGCAAGCGGGTAAGTGTTAAGTGTCAAGCCCTGCTCTCACACACATACATGTGTATGCAGACAGTATAATACCTGAGGCCGATTCCGCACTGTGAGAGGACAATGACGATAACATAATACGGTACATGAAAAAATCATTTCCAACCAGTTCCTTTCCTCTCCCTCATGCGCCCCGGCTGGCCAGAGGGAGGCAGTATAGAGGATCAGGATTACTGCATGTTTTTTTGTGAGGGGGCCACTGCCTACCCTAGGTGACATGCGGAGAACAGAACATCTCCTACACCAAAGGATTTTTCTTCCCGATGCGGTGCCTAGTGTCTGCAGACCCGCAAATCAATTATTACACGTAGGCACATTGAAAATAATAAAACAGCCAAAAATAATGAAGCCAAATAAATGTGAACACTTGCAGTAATGTACCGTATCATGATGCTTTAGGACTTTTGGGGTAAATAACAGTGAAAAGGGCGTGTGTCCCACTCAGGGCCCCCTGGGTCTGGGCCCAACAGGCCCGTTGGATAATCCTCCCCTGTCTCAACACAGGAACGTAAATTGGCAACCCAACCAAGGCTACCTTCTAGCTGTGAGAAGCTACAGACTGCACACCTACATGCTCCCAGGCATAAACCCACTCACTAATCATTAACCATAATAATGACTATTCTTCTTTCGCGATATGCAGGAAAATCCTCACAATGCGGATTACTACGACTAGCATAAAACAATCTACTGTAATTGTGAGGATATTTAGCCGTATACCGTATCGGTGTACTGTATTGCACACACACACACACGCACACACACACACACACACACACACACACACACACACACACACACACACACACGGGTTGACACTATAGGCCCAAGGTCTCCGAGGCAAGTGCAAGTCAGGTTCTACTTGCCCTCAGGTCATGGTCACTTGCCCCCCAAAAATATATTGTAAATTTTGCATTTAAGTTTACTTCCTACTTAGGTGCTTTAAACCAGGGGTTTTCAACACATGGTCCCTGAGAGGGTTCCAGGTGGTCCCCAGCTAAGTTGGTTAACCAGATGTAACTCTTGAGAACGTAAAAATGAAACCAAATGGACCCTTGCGGATCCATTTGATTTCATTTTTACACTCTCAAGAGTTAAAATTCATCATCTTAATTAGCCCAGGTTGCACCGTACCTTACTGTACTGTACTGTACCGTACTGTACTGTACTCTGCCGTAACTACTGTACCGTACCTTCCTGTACTGTACTGTACCATGCTGTACTTTATCATGCTGTACTGCAGCAGACTGCACTGTTGTGTAATGTAGCATACTTTAGTGTAGCATATTGCACTATATACGTTGTACACACAACATACTGTATGTACAGTACACTACACTACACTGGCCACCTGGATAGTGTGTGGCGCTAGAGTGAGACTGCCAGAAGGTCATTCGAATTCTCATTTCAATTCTGAATTCCGATCCAAACAATTAAATCCTCTTCCATAGTCTGGATTCAATATCTTACCTCAAAATACTGTCTATGCAGTCAAATTGCACAGACGTAGTGATGGCCTTCTACAGCTTGTACTCTTGCATCTACCCAAAAGGGAAACCTATTTCCCCATATTTTTCTACCCAAAGTACCTGTATGTGAGGAATTTTGCGTAATTCTGCTTCTACCGATTCACATAATTCACATTCTACCGATGTGAGGGTGATCATCTACATCAATCACATCAAAAACACAATGCCTCACATCAAAACTGAGTCAGAGCAAAAGATTGTCATTTTCTTAATTTTGCTCTGGTATGTATCTGGTATCAGGTATGTATCTGAAAGAGGGCTCATGAGAACAACCCAGAAATGCAAATCATCTCTTGACCACAGGTTTCATTTGAACTCAGAAAATGGCAAGCTAGAGCCTTTATGGTTTGAAGAAGGTGACGTCATCCCAAAGCCCTCATTGATATTGTCTGAAGAGGGGACAGACAAGGATGATGTAGAAGAAATTCATATACATGATGATGATGAAGAGGATGAGGAACATGAATATGATGACTAATCCTAAAGTAGTTGATAGGTAGGACAGGTAGGACATTTTTATCCAAAAACTAATGTTTGGAATGGATTCAGCACCCCTGAAAACCCCTAGTTAGACACCCCACAATTTCATTTGAGACTTTTAATTTTTGTTCATATTTTTCAACCAAGCACTCTGTGCTCCATAACTTTGATTGGCTCTCCAGGATTTTCCCATGGGATTTGGGCTTGCACTAATTGAGAGGTGATTCTAGACACCTATCAGAACACATTGGTAAAGAAAGCTATTGGTAGTAATTTTTTCACAGATGGTCCAAAAATATTGCTAAATTTCCCTAACTACTTTTTACACACTCAGACTCAGAGATGTGCTGCCCATTAACCCCGGCAATACCTGAGTTAACCAGCCCCAGCCCAAAGAAGAGCATCTCCTGTCATCACAGTGAAGAAACAGAGGCCGACTGTAAACCCAGGGAAAAAATCTCCACAGTCAGCCCAGGGAAGAAATGGAGACAAACTGTAAACCCAGGGACAAAGCGCTCTAAAGTCAGCCATGGGAAGGAATGTAGATTGACCAAGAACAACGATACCTCAGATGAATCAAATTATGAGGATGTTCCAGCAGACTATGATGAGAGCATCCACTCAGACTACGATGAAGCTGATTGCATACCACCCTCTGATCACAGTGGTCCCCTTTTTACAGACTCAGAGATATGCTGCCCATTAACCCCAGCAATACCTGAGTTAACCAGCCCAGGGAGAAAAGGAGACAGACTGTAATCACAGGCGAAAAGAGCTCCACAGTCAACCCTGGGAAGAAAAGAGGACCGACTGTCAATCCAGAGAAAACAATAACCACAGTCAGGCCAGTGAAGAAACAGAGACAGACTGTCAATCCAGGGAAGAGCTCCACAGTCGGCCCAAGGAAGAAACGGAGGCCGACTGTAAACCAAGGGAGAAACAGTTCCACATTCAGCCCAGTGAAAAAAGGAGATTGACCAAGAACAACGATACTTCAGATGAATCAACTAATGAGAGCATTGCCTCAGACTACAATGATAAAGATTGCAAACCTGGCACTGAGAGTAATGACACAGACACAGACACAGAGTTAGAACAAGGGAAACGGAGCCCCCCAGTCTGCCCTGGGAAGAAAAGGAAAAGCAACTGTAAACCTAGGGGAAAAAAGCTCCACGGTCAGTGCAGACAAGAAAAGGAGATTGACCAAGAACAACGATACCTCAGATGAATCAACCAATGAGGGCATTCCCCCAGACTCCCGCAGTCCAGAAAGTAATGCCGCCATTAGTGTACTCTCTCCTGCAAATACTGGAGGGCGTCGAGTATATGACAAGAGGAACTACTGCCTTTATTGTCACAAAGCAACATCAAAAATCGCTCGACACCTTGCAACTGTCCATGCCAATGAACCGTAGGTTGCCAAGGCCTTGTACCACCAAAAATGTTCTAAAGAAAGACGGAATGGTCTGAGTATTTTAAGGAACAGAGGAAACTTTGCCCACAATACAGATGTGGTGAGAAATGGGACAGGACATCTTGCTGCATGTTACCGACCACGTGGGAAGAAACCGGGAATAGATTTTTCTCACTGTGCTCATTGTCAAGGTCTTTACGCCAAGAAAACATTGTGGAAACATGTAAAGATCTGCCCAGTGAAGGCAAGAGCTAAAGCACCCCAAGTTGGAAGACAAAGATTCCTGTGCGCTGTTACTACACCCTTGGTATGGACATCAGTGAAGGGCTAAAGAAGCTTCTTGCTCACATGAACTACGATGAAGTGTCAGGTAGTCCAGAATGACAAGTGCATCCTACAGCTGGGACAACATTTGTTAAACAAATTGAAGAACAAGCATTTAAATTATGACAACTACATAAGGCAGAGAATGAGGTAAGTTGGAAGAATACTTCTCCTCTGAAGAAGATGAGGAATTCTTCATTCCGAAAAACTTTATGCATGTTCTGTCTGCAGTGAAATCAGCATCTGGATACGACCCCGAAAGTAACAACTATGATATCCCATCGTTAGCCCTAAACCTTGGCCACAGTCTCAAAAAATGATCCAGTCTTGTTGAGAGTAATGCCATGATGATAGATGATCACGTCACAGTAGAACATGCACGGAGGTACAGAGAGATACACTGCACAAGATGGGAATAGAAGAATATATCTCTGCCGGAGCACTAACCACGCTTAAGGAGGCGAAGTGGAATATGCCAGAATTATGTTCTACTATTTTTGTGTTTCCTCAGAGAAAGTGCAAAACACGTATGTGGACCACATACCTCCGGGCACTGCATCTTCAGAACCAGCACCTGCTTCTATACAAGGTTAGAACTTGCATCAACAAATGTTGATTTAGGATCTACCTTGGGCCTTGGTTTGCTTCAACCTGATTGACTGAAACCTTTATTAGAAGTTTGAATAGGAAACGGTACAGTTTCACGACAGTACAGTTCACTGGTACAAGGTCAACTAAATGGATTAAAACACCACAAGAGATCTTTTGACCTTTTTTTCAATTGGGTTCCTTGGGGTATTTATTTTATTTGAAACGTATAACATTAAATGACCTACAATAAAACATAGTACAATGCAGTAGATAATTACAAAAAAAGGTCGAGATAGGCTTTGTTTACTTTTACCAGTTTCAAGAAGTAGTCGAGCGATTTTGAAGGAAGGGATTTACACTCCTTTAAAAAGGTCTTGGATAGGACCTTCCACAATTTAGTGGCATAGCAAGAACACAAATTTAACCCAAGTCTGAGCTAGAAATGTAAAAAAAAAATCGATTTTGAATCGATGTATCGATCCAACAGCCGACGATACGATGCATCGATACGTACGCAAGAGAATCGATTCATGTTTAAATCAGGGTTCCCGCGGGATCTTAAAAAGTCTTAAAAGCATTGATTTTACGAATTTAAAAATGATACCTTAAAAATACTTTTAAAAAAAAGTATTGAATTTTTATATCTAGGTCTTAAATTTTGCGCAGTTTGTAATGGCCAGAAAACGTTGCGGCGTAAACTTATCAATCATCAAGTAAATGATTTCTCGGTTACGCACCGTCGTACGGCGCAGTGCAGCTGCTGCACTACACACACACACACCACGCATGTACACACGCACAGAGGAGAGGAGAGAGGAAGAAAAGACTCCGCTTTTGTGACTGTATGCTGATCTAAAGTGGTCCGGGCGCGGGGGACCACTATTATTTGGACTTTAGAGAAATTGGTTCTATATGGCATATGGAACCAAATGGACCCGCGTGCACCACTTCAGAATCAAGACGACTAGTAGCCTTGGCAACAGTCGGCAACTTTTATGTGTTGGATGTTTGGATGCCACGGTCGGTCCCACTGTCCCACTGTCGGAAGAAAAAAAAAACCTGCAAAATGACTTTCTTTTGCTTCGTTTGCCGTTCGCTCTCTATCTCTTTCTCTCTCTCTCTCTCTCTCTCTCTCTCTCTCTCTCTCTCTCTCTCTCTCTGTCTCTGTCTCTGTCTCTGTCTCTGTCTTTCTGTCTCTCTGTCTCTGTCTCTCTCTCCTCGTATACTTGCATTGGTGTTGCGTTGGTCGTTATAACAGGCAGCATCCAGCGGCATCCAAATGGAGTAAACCAAAAGTCTGATAGAACAGACACAACCCCGTCCCTGACATGTCAGTATAACCATTCAACCTCTGCACCAGTGCGCCGATGAAACATGACGCTAAATAAAGTTCTGTCTGAACTGGCACTTAGTGTTGAGTTGCGCTAGCCGCTAGCCTAGCTTGTTAGCCGTGTGTGTGTGTGTGTGTGTGTGTGTGTGTGTGTGTGTGTGTGCGCGCGCGAACAACAAGGGTGACCAGATGTCCCCCTTTCTGTGGGGGATTTGGGACATTAGTGTTCAAATGCCATAAAGTTGCTGACCCCCTCCTGTGCCAGTTATCAATACTTCTCTGTGCCTCAAAAAACAGTTTGGATCTGGTCACCAGTTTGAGGAGCTGCTCTACAAGCTCTCAGCATGACTTGTAGATCAGTTATTTAATTAAGATTATTTTTCCATTTGCATTTTTTGCAAATGTTCAAAGGCTGTACGTCAAACAATATTCACATATTATGGGACAGGCTAACTTAAAATATATACTTAAATAAATATAGCACTGTTATTTCTGGTGGTGCTGGTAAATGAAAATGTAGGTAGCACCAGTGCTGGTTGTGAAAAATATATAATCATCACTTATTGACGATGGCCGTGAAATGGGTATTACGTTTTATATAAATGGCCTTAAAAAAGGTCTTAAAAAGACTTAAATTTTACTTTAAGAAACCTGTAGGAACCCTGAAAAATAAATAAATAAAAATGTCTGGTCTATTTTATCCATTTGCTCCTGGACGTAATGGTGAAGGCCTAGGTGAAGTACAACTTTGCTGTTTCTCAAATAAAATGTATAACGGTATTACAGCTTTCATTGATTTATTTCAAATTTGAAACATTGTCTAGCCTGTAAGGTAAAAAAAAAAAAAAAAAAAATCGAAATCGAATCGAATCTTGGTGTATTCTTGAGTATCGGAAAAAATCTAATCGTTGGGTCAGGAAATCGATACTGAATCGAATCGCCATGATGGGTGTGATTTACACCCCTAGTCTGAGCCAAACCTATATTGGATATGATCTGTGGAGCTGCTTCTGGTGTTGTATTATGAACATCCTTAACATTTTGGAAATACTTTGTCAGGTACATGCTTATCTTAGTGGTGTAACTGTATCTTGTACACCAGGCTCATTGCAAGATGCTGTACTATGAAAGCTACTGTGAGTCATCCCAAATGAACAAAATGATCATGTTAATGTGAGCCCGAAATGTAAAGCAATAGCCTAACCAGATTTTTGGGGGGCTGTTTGGAGCCTTGTAGTTGCCAGGATCTAGTTTGCTACCTTATGTGCTGGGATGTTACTTTTGCTAGACTGGTGTGGCTGAGTGCTTATTGGTCTAGTCTTCTTTGTCTGATCATATGTTTCTCTGGTGCCCAGTGTATTAAACTGGATGGGGCACTACAAGTACTGAACCTATGATTATTCTGTGCCCATTGCTGGTACAAGGATAAAATTGCATTCCTTTTGTCAAAATAACCAGTGGTTGGGGCCAGGCATGACAAAAAGGAAGGCACCAGAAAAACCCAGGCGGAGGTGGGAAGCAGAGGAAGTCAAAGCAGTAGAGGAACATATGATGGACTTCATATGGACTCTTTCTTCTTAGCTTAATTATGCAGAAATGTTACCAGGTGTCCCTCACTTAACATAAGCAAAAGTGTGTTTTTTTTCCCCCTAATATTCAGCAACTTTATGTCTCTTTAGTAGCGAATATGTGCTGTGTACGGTATAGGTTTTCACAATTAACAATAGAATCATGCTAAATTGGAATACAGTTGTTTGTGCTCCATGGTGTCAGTGATTCAACATGGCAGTGAACGTGTAATTAAGCAGCACACACACACACACACACACACACACACACACACACACACACACACACACACACACACACACACACACACACACACACACACACACACACACACAGCATATTGTTGACATTTGTGATTTATTTTACTTTGAAGCTGTGATTAATCTGATACAATTTTAGAATCACTCAACAGCCACACTCCAGTGAGACTGGCGAGAAACCGCATGAATGTGACCAGTGTGGAAGACACTACTCTCAAATTAGCAACCTTTAAACACACCAGAGAATTCCCACTGGAGAGAAACCTATGGATGTGACCGTTTATAGTTTATTTAAGAAGTTCAAAAATAGTCTTGAGGAGGATTGAGAGATGATTTGTGATGATTTGTGAACTATAAAATACTATCTGAAACTATCTTATCGTCACCTTCTTAAAATAATTGCCTAAGTCATTTTTTCCAGGTTTTTCAGGAAACACACAAAACTCCCCCAAAATTTTTTTGGGGGTGTTTTGTGTGTTTCCTGAAAAACCTGGAAAAAATGACTTAGGCGATTATTTTAAGAAGGTGACGTTATGTGTTCACTGTGTTCGTTCTCACTCACTGATGCTACTAATGTTCGTCACTGACGACAAAGAAATGGAAGTAAAATAGCTAATCTCATCAGCTATTTCAGCTAGGAAATCTGAATGTATTTTGCTTTGTTGATGTGTGTATTACTTGGATAAATGTAAATTGTGGTTCTGTGCACATTATACAATCACAAAAAAAAAAAAAATCAAACATCAAGTATTAGCTTCTGTTTATAGGAGTAGAGCCAATGAGGCCATCCCTCAGTGCCTGACCCAAACAGAGTCCAAATGAATGAAGAAATGTTCATACACAATACCCGCCTGCTTCCTGTATTCTATTTAAAGGTAGGGTAAGTGAAATTCATTGTGTAGTACCAGCCTGGTGCACTAGGGGCGCCCAAGAGTAGCTACACTATGTGAACCTGCTGCTCGATCCTGATTGGAGGAGAATTCACCCTCCACCTGGGGAACTTTTATTAGCTCCTCTGCTAACGTGGGGGAGGGGGAAACTCCATATATGGTCTGCACACCTTATAATAGAGCATTTTAACCAAAAAAAAAAACTTTTTTGGGGTGATATCTGACAAAAGTGAAATCACTTCCCCTACCTTTAAACGTGAAATTTTGTAATTTTTGAATTGTAGTGCAAGTGCAGTTGCTATAATGTCACCAGTTTGAGTCTTGTAAAAGTTGTAGGCTTAGAAATTAAATCAGTATAGATACAAGCAGTGTGTTGTTCTCTTGGTTAGTTGTGTTGTTTACAACAGTACAATGGTCAGCTCTGAATGGGCTATATTGTATTTTCGATTTTATGGACTTTTTATGTTGGTTTAGAGCATTGAATTTGACATTGTGTGACAGTCAAATCTATGGACTTTTCTTCTTAGCTTAATTATGTAGAAATGTTGCCAGGTGTCCCTCCCTTACCACGCACACAAGTCTTTTATGTGTACTGTAGGTTTTCACAATTTTACAATAAAATATTGCTAAATTGGTATACAGTTGTTTGAGCTCTTTCATGGTCAGTATTGGCATGGTAACGATTCAATATGGCACTGAAAGTGTAATTAAGCTGCAATTTGACCCTGAAGGTACCATTTGATCATTTGATTATCATTGAACTCTGTGGTATGTGTGAAGCTGTGAAGCTGTGTAATTAAGCTGCAATTTGACCCTAAAGGTACCATTTGATCATTTGATTATCATTGAACTCTGTAGTATGTGTGAAGCTGTGTGATCTTCATTAGCATAGATGGAATGTGGTTTACTGTGTTTTTCCCTTCTGAACATCTGAGTATCCACCCTATCCACCATGAAAAGTCACTGTCCAGTGCCAATCCAACAGTCGGCAACTGTTGCTACACAGGTCAAGCTTTCTTGTCTTGTCCTCTTGCTGCTAAGGACTGATTGGGGAAGGACTTGGTGAAGGGCTAATTAAGCATATTGAAATTATATTTTTTGTTGTTGGTAAATGCAATATCTAAGACACTTAATTGCACATATTTTTCTGTTGTTGTTTTTCTTGTAGGTAAGACGTCGAAGGAGTTATAGAAATGAGTAATTCAAAATATTCCTGTCATTGTACACAATGTAAGCTTGCACATGATGTACAACAATGGAAGGTGACAAGGGTTATCCACTCACACCATAATAGTGGAGCAACAAACCCCCAAAAAGAGGCATAGTTTTTGAGGTACCCCTCCCCGAGGTATAACAAAACGGGACACCGTTTTTTCATAACTTTATGATGTCCCCTTTATGAAATGGATTGGCCCAAATTTTACTTTTACTGCAAAGGTCATAAAATTGATCCATGAATTCACTCACCACATAAGCAAAAAACGCCTATTCTAAAAGTTGTCAACACTTTGCCATTTTTACCTGTTGCTTATTTTTACATCATATTTGTACAGATTGTCTAGAGCAGTGGTGTCAAAGTCATTTGGGGTGGGGGCCACATTGGACTTCATGTGACTTCATGGGGGCCGGAGCGCCGCGGTGCAACCAGTCGCAGACCGCAAGCATGCACGGCACACGCATGTTTATGTACACAGCCGTTACTTCTACACTACAGTATATCACACAAGTCATATTTATTATTAAGAATAGATATTAATATATATTATTGGTTTCATACTAGCCTAGATTAAGACATTTGCTATGAAAGATGCTATTTTTATTCACAGTGTGTCAATAAACCATACGAAAATAGCATTTAAATTTCAAATACTAAATTTAAGTAAGTATGTAAAGTAAGGCTGCAAGTAACGATTATTTTCATAATCGGTTAGTTGGACGATTATTTAAACGATTAATCGATTAATCGGATAAACGGCACTTTTGGCAAATTAACTTTACAACTTAGCTTAAGGTTGTTTTAGGCATGTTTTAAGTAACAGCAAATATAAAATGAACAAATTCTTCCTTTCAAAAATATTTATTAGTGTAACTTCCTTAACTTTCAAGCAGCTCAGTTATCTTAACAGATCACCTGTAACATGGCATTAATGAATTCACTTGGATTTCTTGGCAGTGACAAGTTGCACCTGAACTCAACAACTGTAATACTAGAAACTTGTATTCAATAAAATGAAAGGGTGCTGACACAGCTGAATATAAAAAATAAAGGTAACTCAGTCAGCAGGCAAGGTGCTGTTCATAAATAAAATAATAAAAAAGTGCTGCAGTGCTGACATTGTGCCAATGTCTAATTTCTGTAAATATTAACTAAATGGCACAGCAACATATTGCTTTTTATTTAAACTAAGGATGTAGCAGCAATAAAAAAAATACTCAAAAGAAAGGTGCATGCTGCTGCACAACAACAGGCTACAATAAATTCACAGGTGGTGTAATGAATTCACAGTTTAGAGTTCAGAGTGAGGAAAGTGAGCATCTCCACATGTTCTGGTGTGAGGCTGGCTCTCTTCTGAGAGCAGATGTTCCCTGCAGCAGAGAAGATTCTTTCTGCTGGGGTGGATGTTGCAGGAATGCACAGAACAGCTTTTGCCACATTTGACAGGGTGGGAAAAGCCTTCTCATTTTCTCTCCACCATTCGAGAGGGTCTTTATTTTTGTCCAGAGGTCGTTCTGTAAAGTACCGCTGAACTTCATGCCTCACAATTTCCATCTTTTGTTCGGCCATAGTTTCCACCTCTTCAGCTGAATCCTGACTGTCTGTGTCAGAATTAAGGAGCACATCCAGTGATGATTTTTCTGCTCGAACAACATTGATGCCCTGATTCTCCCTGGGGTCAGAGTCATCAGCCATCTCTACTGCTTTGAAAGCAAGGACTTGAACTGCCCCCTTCAGCCTATCGCCATCTTCAGCTGCCAAAAACGACAGCTTTCGATATCTTGGGTCCAGGGCAGCTGCAAGGAGGACTGGGTCTTGCCCTAGGTCTTTCTCTGCTGAGATTTTGAGGAGACCCTCCCATCTTTCACCTATCCCTTTCTTGGCATTGGACCTAAAGGCTTTTCCTGAGCTTGTCTCAAAACTGAATTTCTGCACGGACCGTTCCAGCCCTTTGACCAACTTTGGAAGACATGAAGCAGTTGGGTACTCCTGCCCGCTAAGGTATTTGGTAGCAGTTTCAAATGGCTGCAACCCCACCACCAGCTCTTCAAGCAGCGCCCATTGCTCTGCCTTCAAGTCCAAGTAGTTTTTCTTCCCCTTGAGGTCAGGATCAGACAGCGTTGCAGTGAGTGGCCAGCGTTGTTCTAGGAGTCTCTCCATCATGTAAAATGTACTGTTCCATCTCGTACTGACATCCTGTATCATGGCATGCTGTTTTGTCCCCATCTGTTTCTGCTTCGCTTTCAGTTTTGTACTGGCCATCTCACTGTTGTGGAAGAATCCCACTACACATCTCGAGACACTTATAGCTCTGCTGATGTTGGAATCTTTGAGGGCATCTTTAATGATGAGCTGGAGTGTGTGCCCAGCGCAGCGGACAGAGGCCCACCCATGCTTTTCTTCCAGCAGTCGCATTGCTGCTACTATGTTTGCCCCGTTGTCGTGTACTACTGCTTTAATTTTTGTCGGCGAGATCTTGTATTTTTCCAGGATCTCCTCCATCCATGTCACAATGTTTGCAGCAGTATGTCTCTCCTCCAGGGGCATAGTGCTCAGATTCACGGTTTTCATTTGCCAGTCTGTGGTCATGAAATGACAGGAAACTCCCAGGTATGACTCCGTGGCACGACTGGTCCATGCATCAGCTGTCAATGCCAGGGAGCTGACATCTTCAAGCATTTCCTGCACCTTAAAAGACAGAGGTGATATTAGTTAACAATTTAGGGAGAGAGTAGACTAGAGAGTAGAGACCCAAATATTAAACATCTGGTTTACATTATTTAAATTAATCTTAATATTATTTACATTATTTAATCTTAATATTATTTATTCTATAATCATATATCATTGCTTAACTTTATATTAATTCATTTATATTGTTTATATTTATGTGTATGCTTAACTTAAAATTATATTGTATAGTCACTATAGTGTGTGCATGTGTGAGAGATAAACTAACCTTCAGAGTGCTTCTCTCATATTTTTTCTCCATCAATGTTGTGAAGGTGGTTCTGGAAGGCAGGACGTATTGAGGGTTGAACTTAAGACACATCTTTTTAAACCCGTCACCTTCAACAATGTCGAGTGGCCTCATGTCTTCGACAATCATATCTAAAATTGCATCGGTGATCTCTTTTTGTTCCTGTGGAGTAATGGCCTGCTTTCTTTGCGTGTAGTTATCCATGGAGCCTTGACTCTTCTTCTGCCTGCATATTGTATTAAAAAGGAAAGACATTAGTCAAGCTAAATTGTAACACATTTCCATATAACTCAAATAATGTATTATTGTATTCATTCACACTTTAGTTTACCTAAACGTTCTCTAAACGAATCATTAATTTCGTGTTTTGAAGACGTGATGCCTTGGTATTTAATATAGGCTACCCGAGTAGCAAGGTAAATGCTAGGTTTCCATTTACTGTTGAATGATCGGATCCGGTCTAGGGCCCGCCTACTGCATCCGGTAAATGCTCGCACAAATACAAGGAAGCAATAGTGTTTCCGCTACAGACCGGATTAGCAACTTGCTAAGCGAATTGTTCCCGTTTAGTTTTCATGTCTGTAAAACGCAAATACGAGACTACGGGGCTATTAATAAACGGGACCCGGGCATTACATAAAAGGTAAAAAGAAACCACGGCGAGGAGAATTCATTTTAGCGGTTAAAAAGCCAAGAAAGCGTGGTCTGTTTAGTGTTTGTATTACGAGCGGACACACAGTCTACTTACCGAGGTGAGTCTGCATCATCCTGCTGTAGGGCTCCAACGTGTCGCCTCTTTAGATGCTCGTGCATAGTGGTTGTGCGTCCATGCCACGCAAAGTCTACCCTGCAAATCTTGCAGATTATTTTTTGCTTCACTTTGTCTAAGGTGAAATGTTCCCAGGTTTTAGACGTTTTAGGACGGTCGCGCGACAGAGCAGAGCTGGACGCCGCCATGTTTGCCGACTGTTATGATGTGTACGTCACTGCGGCGCAAGGCGCATGCGCGGATGAGTACAGCTCCCAGTGCCTGCAGTGTTGCAGGCTGTTAGCAGGCAGCAGACAGCCTGTACGCTGCATTGAACGTCGCGCGATTAGTTGCCGATGAAAATCGATAATAAAATTAGTTGGCAACGAATTTAACTGTCGATTTTTATCGATTTTATCGATTAGTTGTTGCAGGCTTAATGTAAAGTTAACTAAGTACAGTTCTCGCTTATACACCCTTGTACTGCTGAAGTATAGTTGTGAAGTCAACTTGGAGGAATAGAGAGAGAGAGAGAAGATCTGCACTGACACTCACTGAGCTGTCACTCAATCATTCAATCATGGCCTCACTCACTGATCAGCATCAGTGCATGCACTGCACCTGTGAGGGGCGTCAACCAAGCAAACAGGAAGTGAGGAAGAGAAGATCTCACACAAAGGCAACACACACACACACACACACACTCACCAAACAGTGCTCCAAGGAGGAGAAGCACTAACAAACACTGAAAGAAAGCAGAAAGGAGCAGCCATACAAACCCTTGAGAGACAGCCGGTGAGGAGCTTTGTTGTTGATGATCTGAACATTTTATGGACTTCATGAACAGTGAATATGAGCAGTTTATATGATGGTTGTTTAAGGTTGTGAAGCATGGTTAGCATGGTTGTGCACATGATTACAAGTACTTGAATACTTACCTTAATACTTACCTTACCATTTAATACTTACTTACCTTTAATACTTACCTTACTGTTTAATACTTACCTTTATACTTACTTACCTTTATACTTACCTTGCATCAAGAGGTTTAGAAGTAACATCATTATGTGATTACTTTACCTAAATACCTTTAAAGGTTAAAAAGTAACATGATTGTTTGAATACTTTTGGCTTTAAAGCACTTGCTTACTTAAATACTTTTGACTTTAATGTTTACACTTAAATACTTTAAGTTTAAAATGCTTATGCTTAGATACTTTAAGTTTAAAAATGCTTAAAAGTCTTTTGTCTTAGACTTTGTCTTATAATGCTTAAAAGACCTCGTCTCAAAAGACTTTGTCTTAAAATGCTTGAAAGAATTTATTCATTTGGTTCATAGAATTGCTACAAATGAATTCAATTACTTTATTTACATTTCATGAAATTAATTAAGTTTAAAGTCAGTTTAAAGGAGAATTGATTTGATTTAAGAATGAATTGATAAAACATTTAAAAGCTAAAAATGCATTGTTAAAGAGGGGGTGCCGTGATTTTTGTATTTTTTCCAATTTTGTACATGTTTAAGAGGTGACAGTATGTAAATAGAGCCCTTGGTGTGTTTTTTATGTGGAATGATGCCTTCCCTTTCTATTTAGGGGTTTTTTCCTGGGGGCTGAACCTTTCCAGTCAAACGTGCCAATGAAAAAGACTTCAATATAGTGACATGATGTGTTCAGCCCCTCCCCTAACTCCTCCCCCTTTATCATACAGCTAAAGCTGTAGGTGTGGCTTCAGTTCAGCTGGATCTCCACCCATCACCACCAACCAGGCAAACCAGGCATACTTAATGAACTGGGTAGGGTGGAATCATAAAATTGACAGTTTAACAAACACTGTACACTTTTGGGGAGAAAATCTTACTTTTCATATAACATTAATACCTGATGATCATATTTTAGGGTAGAAAAAATTTACGGCACTCCATCTTTAAAAAGAAGATTAAAGGTGAAGTAATTAGTAACATTATGCTAACCTGAGGATTTAAAACATGATTTAAAAATGTGGAAATGATTCATATTGATGTATTGTATATTGAATGCATTATACTTACAGTAGTTTCTTTTGTTGTTTTCCTTTAAGGTTTTTCACCTGTACCTGTACCTATACTACCTGTACCTACCTGTACCTACCTGAAACTTAAGTAAAGAAGAGTAAAAAGAAGAAAAAAGTCTGGTCATTGTACGAGTGAAATCCAGTTTAGATCTCTGTGTGGACTGTACCGCCCCTTTCAAGCGGGGAATCTGCAAAAAATAACTAAAGAGCTTGACAATAGTTCTCACTTTGCAGCGCCAGCAGCCTAGCCTGGTAAAACGACTCCCCCTGCTGGACAACATGCATTCCATGCCATTCAGAAGAGAGCTCAAAAAGCATTTCTTTAAACGATCATAACTTTTGAATCTAGAGTCAGAAGCTAGAATCTAGTGGAGGAGTGCTTAATAGTGGGTGCCCGGGTCCAGATGGAGAGCTGGGTTGTGGGCTTAGCTGGCTTCTGGCCTGGCACCCCGGGAGGGGGCCCAGGCTCCCCGGGTCCGCATGGGAAGCCGGGCAAAATGGCCCGTTGCTTTCCACTCGTACCCCGGAAACGAAACTTCGAGGCTATTGGAGGAGATTCTGGAGGGGTGCTTAATGGTGGGTGCCCGGGTCCAGATGGAGAGCTGGGTTGTGGGCTTAGCTGGCTTCTGGCCTGGCACCCCGGGAGGGGGCCCAGGCTCCCCGGGTCCGCATGGGAAGCCAGGCAAAATGGCCCGTTGCTTTCCACTCGTACCCCGGAAACGAAACTTCGAGGCTATTGGAGGAGATTCTGGAGGGGTGCTTAATGGTGGGTGCCCGGGTCCAGATGGAGAGCTGGGTTGTGGGCTTAGCTGGCTTCTGGCCTGGCACCTCGGGAGGGGGCCCAGGCTCCCCGGGTCCGCATGGGAAGCCGGGCAAAATGGCCCGTTGCTTTCCACTCGTACCCCGGAAACGAAACTTCGAGGCTATTGGAGGAGATTCTGGAGGGGTGCTTAATGGTGGGTGCCCGGGTCCAGATGGAGAGCTGGGTTGTGGGCTTAGCTGGCTTCTGGCCTGGCACCTCGGGAGGGGGCCCAGGCTCCCCGGGTCCGCATGGGAAGCCGGGCAAAATGGCCCGTTGCTTTCCACTCGTACCCCGGAAACGAAACTTCGAGGCTATTGGAGGAGATTCTGGAGGGGTGCTTAATGGTGGGTGCCCGGGTCCAGATGGAGAGCTGGGTTGTGGGCTTAGCTGGCTTCTGGCCTGGCACCCCGGGAGGGGGCCCAGGCTCCCCGGGTCCGAATGGGAAGCCGGGAAAAATGGCCCAGTGCTGTCCACGCGTGGACGATTTTACCCTCGTACCCCGGAAACGAAGCTGCAAGGCTATTGGAGGTGATTCTGGAGGGGTGCTTAATAGTGGGTGCCCGGGTCCAGATGGAGAGCTGGTTTGTGGGCTTAGCTGGCTTCTGGCCTGGCACCCCGGGAGGGGGCCCAGGCTCCCCGGGTCCGCATGGGAAGCCGGGCAAAATGGTTAGTGCTTGAGAGAATTACTGGGCGATAACTCGAAAACCGCAGGGCAAACATGGGCATGCCGCACATCCTCGCAAAGCTCTCGATGCGGTAGACCAGAAAATGAGGAACGCTTCACGAATTTGCGGGTCATCCTTGCGCCCTCCGGAGGAGGTTGTCCTCAGTCGAACCTTGGCCTTGCCTAAAGCGGGGCTCGAACCGGCGACCTCTCGGTCCGTACGCCCCTCCCCCTTTTCTCCGCTCCCCATATGTAAATTAGCCATGTGCCGTCATCTGACGGCTTCCGTTGCGTTCCAGCTGCCGTCGGGGAGGCGGGCTCCCTGCGAAGTGGAACGAAACGGCCGAAAGTGGAACGCTACGCCGTGTCGTTCCACATTTCCGACGTTCGCGGCCGCTGCGGGTGGACGGGGCGGAGTCCTTTCGCCACGGCGGACGGGGCGGCCGGGGGCCCCGCGGCAGGACGGTCGCCCCTCCGGGGCCCCGCAAAAGGCGCCGGGGCCAAAACCTCAAAGAATGAGCAGGATCCTTCGCGCCTATAGTTAGTGCATCTTTGAGGTTGGTAATTTACTAAGTTCTACTAACTTCAGGGATTGACTGACAGCTCCGTCAGCCAATGGGAGAGCTGCTCAAGGTTAGTAATGGCCAATAGGCGAGCAGCAACATTAGTAGACGATTCCTAGCTCACCATTGGCTCTAGGAGGACTGTCAATCACTCTCCCCACTGCCTCCTTCCTGTCTGGCTGCGGCCATCTTGCTTTCTTCTCCACCTCCCACCAAAACACATACTGTAGGCTATATTAAATATTTTTTTAAAAATCGTGAAAGACAATCTAAAAATATTGAGTGGTGGGATCCAACCCAGAACACCTCTGCAAGGACTCGTCAGGTGATTGTGGACGTTTTTTCTTGTTTATTTGGGCTACTTTGGGGGCTTGAAGAGGCATGCTAACATCATGCTAACGATGTCATCCATCCCTGCAGCAGCAGCAGCAGAGGAGCTAGCTGGAGAACACATACTGTAGGCTATATTCAATATTTTTTTAAAAATCGTAAAAGGCATTCTAAAAATATTGACTGGTGGGATCCAACCCAGTACACATCTGAAAGGACTCGGCAGGTGATGGTGGACGTTTTTCTGGTGTATTTGGAGTACTTTGGGGGCATGAAGAGGCATGCTAACATCATGCTAACCCCATCGCAGCAGCAGCAGCAGCAGAGGAGCTGGAGAACACATACTGTAGGCTATATTCTATATTTTTTTAAAAATCGTAAAGGGCAATCTAAAAATATTGAGTGGTGGGATCCAACCCAGTGCACCTCTGCAAGGACTCGCCAGGTGATAATGGACGTTTTTCTTGTGTATTTGGACTACTTTGGGGGCATGAAGAGGCATGCTAACATCATGCTAACGATCATCGCAGCAGCAGCAGCAGCAGCAGACAGATGACAGGTATGGAATCATAATAAAATAAACACTGCACGCACATTAAAATTCTGCCATAATAAGCTGATGACTAGGTAAGGCCTCGACTTTTATTCTAATTGCATTTTGGGCCGTTTTCAGCTGTGTACAGCATGGTGGATGGATGAGTGGATATAATACTGTTTCATTTAGCCACCTAAAGGGCAATTTCGCCCTTTTATACTGTTGATACACCTTACCCTAGGGTAGAAGTATTATCAATACCTCGTTCATGGCAACATGATAAAATATTAGTTATTAAAGGGGAACTCCACCCGTTTTCAACATTATGTCATTAGTATACCTTAGAGATGTTGTGTGGACATGATGAAAAGGTTCTCCCAATTGTGCATTTCCTAAAAACAGAGGTCTGAAAAAAACATGGTGAAATACATCTGATGGCGTCATCAAGATGTATTTCACCATGTTTATTGTATTTTATTTTATTTTATTTTTTCTGTCAGACCCCCTTTTCAGCTCTTTCAGATCCTCTCAGGAAGACATTGGAAATGGGTTGAATTCCCCTTTAAGCACTAAACAATATGGTTACATGTCACTGTATGAAATAGTTCTATTATGTAATTATTGTATAATTATATTATCCGCATGGCCCACCAATCTGGAGATAAATACACTTGGCTATTGTTATCATGTATGGACATTGACTGTGAATTTGGCACAACACACTGGCAAGTCGGTGCTCCTGTATAACAGGTATAGGGTTCGAACCCCTGCGGTGTGAGCCTCAAAGTTTCACAATTTGTCCTGCATGGGTAAACATTATGTCAGGTGGAAACCTATTTATTTATTTATTTATTTATTTATTTATTTATTTATTTATTTATTTATTTATTTATTTATTTATTTATTTATTTATTTATTTATGTATGTATGTATTTGCTACACCTTGAAAACCCTTTCTTACATGGTGCAAAAAAGCTCTGGGATTACATGTAGATTTTTGTCCACCATTCCATGTATTATTTTCCACCATTCCATGTTCTATTTTGCAAAAATGAAAACCAAATGGAGCTTAGGGGTGAGCAAACGAGTGAATGAATGAATGGAAATTTAATTAACAGAAATGACAGTTACAGTACAAGTCAAGTACACAATGCTAGAAAATTCATAACAGCTTGGAGATATAAAGTACAATTTAAGTACAACTACAGCAAATCTGGAAAAACTGAATGCACACGCTAGTTAAGAATAGATAGATTTTTATTGTCATTGCCTACATGAAACAACATTGTTTACATGAAAACAACAAAATCCAGTTTAGGGCTTCACCACTGGCACACACATAATAAATAAATAACCATAGAATAACAACTAAACCCAAGTGCAAGTGATGAGTGAATAAAATAAAAAATACACTTGTTAAATAATGCAAAGGTGTCATTGAAAAGACCAGAGTAAGAGTAATATTAAAATCAAAACACATGCAAAACCCCACAGGAATAGCAGTTCAGGGTGCAGTAAGACAATCTGGCCGACAGGTGTCCTCCAAGGGACACAATGTAACAGCACAGCTGCTCAACAGTATGACTGTTTTGCTCTTTTTGAAAGCTAATATAGTGACAGAACATAATCTACCGATCATAGAGCAGAATATATGTTGATTTGACTCAATCTTGTGTCAATTTAGCCAAAAATATGGATCAAATCTCCTACAATTTGCTCAAACATTGAAAAACTCTCCAAGCGCAGGGGCCATTAGCATCTTCAACCCTGACTTCATGACATCAAGGTTATTTGGTTCAGAAAAGCCTTTTTGTATACTGGGTGTCCCCTGGGCAAAGTGATAAATGTCAGAAAGTACTCTACATGATGCTTATTGCATATACCAAACAACCTAACAGCCTCATTGTTTTGTACAAGCAGTAGATCAAGTTCTACATCACATAATTGAAACATTACTAGTTGCATGTTGGAAGTGGTGCGTATTTATTTCAGTCTAAATTGTGACATAACCTATATGTCCTTCTCTCCATTCTTAGTTTAAGGCAGTGTATGGTTTATCAAAGACAACGATTCATGCTAACAGATGAATGTACATCTAGCTGTGATTAACCGGTATGCTGGAGCAAGATCACATAGAGTATAATAACCTGCTTTACACATTATGTCACATAGGCTGACAAACAATATAAAGACAACGTTGCAAAAATGTTCACAGAATTACAGTTGATTGTTACACAGTATTGCAGGTGTCCATGGAACAGACCGATGTTAGTCGGGTGTCTCGTCTCAGACCTGCCTGCCATGGATGATCCTGCACAGTTTAGCTCTGGGATTCATCAACACACCCAAGCCTCCATACCCCTTCAAGGTCTCGGTCCACATGGAGGGAAACACACTCAAACTATCTACAGGAGAGAAACACACTCAAACTATGTACAAGAGGGAACGTCTGTAATGTCTGTTGTGTTTTATGCCACCCTACTTTCACTCCAGACCAGCGTGAAGAATCCATGTTCATCATAGAATATTCTGACACGTCCTCAGTCTGCTCCTCCAACTCCAAAAAGCAGCACAGACATGGTGTGTGTATATATCACTCACTCACTCACTCACTCACTCACTCACTCACTCACTCACTCACTCACTCACTCACTCACTCGCTAGTCTGTGTGTGCCGGCCTGTGTCTGTGTGTTTTAGCAACATTTTAAGACAGGCAGCTCATATCACATTGTCTGTTGAAAACTATCCTAATATATATATTATTTGTCTCTCCTGTACTTTTGTCCACATCCTCCTCAGCATTGGACGAGTCATCATCCAGCCGAGACCCAGCTTCAGCCACCCCTACAACCAGAAAAAGTGTGTATATCTGGACAGTGAAGCTGTGAATTGACCAAAAAAAAAAAAAAAAAACATGTGTTATTTTATTTAGCCCTGTCGGACAAAAAAGTGCTGATCTAATGTCACTGTCATCTCTCCAATCAAATGCAAAAAAATTCCATAGTTAGCCCATAATATTCAGTGGTGAAAGTGTCTTTCAGTTGCTGAAACTACACAAAATGGTATCCAGCGGTTCAAACTCCACAGTTTCTCTAAAATGGAAAATGCTTTTTTTTTTTGGCACAGTTATACCTAACATGGAACATAATATAAAACACAACAGATCTGCCTCACACCTGCATTAGGCTACCTACTTCATGATTGATTGTAACAAGTTACAAATCCTAATACTGCCCTATTTATACCACAGTAACAACGTAATGGAATGCTGCACACACACAAGCTCGAATTAAGAACTGTTTTGGATTTGAGGCATCACTTTAAGAATGTAATTGGTAGCAGGGTGCCCGGGTCCCTGTCTGTTCTTCTTCCTCGATCAGATACAATTTTAGAAACTGTATTTGTAATAGCTAGTATTAATATCAGTGTCTATTATTATTATTATTATTATTACCCTTATTATTATTATTACCTGTACTTGGTGTTCCTCTGTAACTGGGTTGCCTCCCCACCTTCTAAATCAGAAACACTGTTGTCCCAGGGAACACTAAAATAATATGGAATTGTTGGACATTTTTGCCGAGAGTTTCGCTGTTTAACACAGCATGTCAACCAGCCAGCATCCAGTAGGCACCTACCCCCCACCCCCCCACACCCCTGCCTCAGAGGTGTTGCGACTTTCATTGCGAGGTGGGAGACTGAGTGCCAGATCCATATCGTACAATTACATATAATTTATTGAAAATAACATAGAACACGATTTATTTTAACACACATGACAGCAAGCAGACGTTGATGGCCGATTGTGCAGATGGCTAATTTGCAGAGCTGTTGACAAACGAAAGTGCACATGGCTAATTTGCATGAGCCCGGTGGTGCCCGCCTCCTCAGATTGTCCCCGCCTCTTCACCCCGGGAGGCGGGATCGCCGTAGAGATGAACGCATTGGGCCAGAGATGAATGCAGGATGGCTAATTTGCATGAGCCCGGTGGTGCCCGCCTCCTCAGGTTGTCCCCGCCTCTTCACCCCGGGAGGCGGGATCGCCGTAGAGATGAACGCAGAGGGCCAGAGATGAATGCATGGCCCATGCGTTCATCCTTTCAGGACTCTTTCGCCCGCCACCGGGAGGGCGGGGCGAGGCGCGGCTCGACGCCTCTCAGGGCGCTCCGGGGCCGGGGGCCGGGGGCGCCGGAGGCCCCTCGGCTCGCGGGGCCCCTCTGGGGCCCCGCAAATGGCGCGAGGGCCAAAAACTCAAAGAACGGGCAGGATTTTTCGCGCAGGGGCCATGCTAATCTTCTCTGTATCGTTCCAATTTTATTATATGTGCAGCAGAAGCTGACACGAATGCACCCAGGCTTGACCGGATAGGTATAGGTCGCAGGATGGCCATACCGGATCCCCACGGTGGAGGTTTTTAAAAAGGCGAAGAAACGACATGTATAACACATGCGTGGGAACGTAGTTGCATTAAGGGGTACGCGTGTTGGGGGCTAGGGTTAGGGTTAGTGCTTCAGAGAATTAGCGGGCGCTAACTTGAAAAGCATGGGTCGAACAGGGGCAAGCCAAACACCCTCGCGAAGCTCTCGATGTGGTAACTGCAAAAATGAGGAATGCTTCAAGAGTTTGGGTGCCATCCTTGTGCCTCCAGGTTGGATCACTAACAAACCGTTCTGTATCGTTCGCATATCAGTCCAGATTGGTTCACAAACATTCTTCTCTGTATCGTTCCAATGTCAGTCCTAAAATTGGAACGATACAGAGAAGATGATTGCTAAACCAATCTGGTAGTTCACCAACAATATTCTCTGTATCGTTCCAATGTCAGTCCTAAAATTGGAACGATACAGAAAAGATGATTGCTAAACCAATCTGGACTGACATTGGTACGATACAGAGAATATTGTTGGCGAACCACCCAAAAGGCAACACTATAGAGAAGGATCCTCCCACCAACCTGACATTATCAGACCCCAGTGCTGTTTATAACTAGTGCCAGCCGGGTCCAGATGGAGAGCTGGGTTGTGGGCTTAGCTGGCTTCTGGCCTGGAACCCCGGAAGGGGGCCCAGGCTCCCCGGGCAAAATGGCCCGTTGCTTTCGACGAGCGGAAGATTTTACACTCGTACCCCGGAAACGAAACTTCGAGGCTGGCCCGCGCAGGGACCTCCCCCCTGCCTCCACCACGGGCTCCCCGGGTCCAGATGGAGGACCGGGTTACCGCAGTAGCTGAATTCAGCTGCCCTGAACGGTCCGGCCTGCCCCGGAATGGTCGCGACCATTTGGGGGAAGGCTGGGCAACTCTGGGGCAGGCCATACCCTTGCGGGGGGCTGGACAATTCCGGGGCGGACGGGACCACTCACCTGGGCAGGCCGAACCATTCCGCAGAAACAGGGGCTTTCCTTGATCGAGACGGAAGATGCACCGCTCCCTGCAGTAGTGCAGCACAGGGTTGATGCGTGGAGTGAGCGGAGCAAGCCCCTAGTTCAGCTCCTGAGGTCAAAAATCCGTTTAATATGTGGTCCCCATATAGGGGACGTATCAGATATTAAACTGATAAGAACAGAAACTACACTTGATCTGAGCCAAAAGGCCGAGAAGCGATAAACAGGTTAAGGGGCCGCCGTGGACTCCACGTGCAATGTTGACGTGATCACCTCCACGGTTTGCGACAGCTAGCTAGCACAGGAAGCCTTGTTTAATATGCAGACGGAGCGGTCGCGACCGGCAAAACAGCGGCAAAACAGCAAAACGGCCTGATTTCGAAAATGGGCCAGTATGCCCAGGGGCACGGCCACTGTGTGCTGGTGGCAATTGGAGGAGATTCTGGAGGGGTGCTTAATAGTGGGTGCCCGGGTCCAGATGGAGAGCCGGGTTGGGGGCTTAGCTGGCTCCTGGCCTGGCACCCCGGGAGGGGGCCCAGGCTCCCCGGGTCCGAATGGGAAGCCAGGCAAAATGGCCCGTTGCTTTCCACTCGTACCCCGGAAACGAAACTTCGAGGCTATTGGAGGAGATTCTGGAGGGGTGCTTAATGGTGGGTGCCCGGGTCCAGATGGAGAGCCGGGTTGGGGGCTTAGCTGGCTTCTGGCCTGGCACCCCGGGAGGGGGCCCAGGCTCCCCGGGGCTGCGTGGGAAGCCGGGCAAAATGGCCCGTTGCTGTCCACACGTGGACGATTTCCTCGTACCCCGGAAACAAAGCTTTGAGGCTATTAGGGGATATTCTGGAGGGGTGCTTAATGGTGGGTGCCCGGGTCCAGATGGAGAACTGGGTTGTGGGCTTAGCTGGCTTCTGGCCTGGCACCCCGGGAGGGGGCCCAGGCTCCCCGGGGCCGCGTGGGAAGCCGGGCAAAATGGCCCGTTGCTGTCCACACGTGGACGATTTCCTCGTACCCCGGAAACAAAGCTTCGAGGCTATTAGGGGAGATTCTGGAGGGGTGCTTAATAGTGGGTGCCCGGGTCCAGATGGAGAGCCGGGTTGGGGGCTTAGCTGGCTTCTGGCCTGGCACCCCGGGAGGGGGCCCAGGCTCCCCGGGACCCAATGGGAAGCCGGGCAAAATTGGAGGAGACTCTGGAGGGGTGCTTAATAGTGGGTGCCCGGGTCCAGATGGAGAGCCGGGTTGGGGGCTTAGCTGGCTTCTGGCCTGGCACCCCGGGAGGGGGCCCAGGCTCCCCGGGACCCAATGGGAAGCCGGGCAAAATTGGAGGAGACTCTGGAGGGGTGCTTAATAGTGGGTGCCCGGGTCCAGATGGAGAGCTGGGTTGGGGGCTTAGCTGGCTTCTGGCCTGGCACCCCGGGAGGGGGCCCAGGCTCCCCGGGGCCGCGTGGGAAGCCGGGCAAAATTGCCCGTTGCTTTCCACGGGCGGAAGATTTTACACTCGTACCCCGGAAACGAAGCTTCGAGGCTATTGGAGGAGATTCTGGAGGGGTGCTTAATAGTGGGTGCCCGGGTCCAGATGGAGAGCTGGGTTGTGAGTTTGGGTGCCATCCTTGTGCTTCCAGGTTGGATCACTAACAAACCGTTCTGTATCGTTCGCATATCAGTCCAGATTGGTTCACCAACAATCTTCTCTGTATCGTTCCAATGTTAGTCCTAAAATTGGAACGATACAGCGAAGATGATTGCTAAACCAATCTGGTAGTTCACCAACAATATTCTCTGTATCGTTCCAATGTCAGTCCTAAAATTGGAACGATACAGTAAAGATGATTGCCAAACCAATCTGGACTGACATTGGCACGATACAGAGAATATTGTTGGCGAACCACCCAAAAGGCAACAATATAGAGAAGGATCCTCCCACCAACCTGACATTATCAGACCCCAGTGCTGTTTGCAACTAGGGCCAGTTATAACTCTACAGCACAAGGTTGAAAAGGGGTGTGCTACGCATCCACGTGTAGCTCTCATGTGACAGGCGCGCCCACACGTGTTTGGGGTTAGGGTTAGGGTTAGGGTTAGTGCTTGAGAGAATTACTGGGCGATAACTCGAAAACCGCAGGCCAAACATGGGCATGCCGCACATCCTCGCAAAGCTCTCGATGCGGTAGACCAGAAAATGAGGAACGCTTCACGAATTTGCGTGTCATCCTCGCGCCCTCGGGAGAAGGTTGTCCTCAGTAAGGATTCCTAAACCAGTCCTAAATCCCTGCCACGCTATTGGCCTGTCACTTGTTTTGCCTTCGGCCAATAGGCAGGCGGTCTGGTTTAGGAATCCTGAAGTCCTAAATCTCTGCTCGCCCATTGGCCTGAAGAGCTGTCAATCTCACGCCCCCCTCTGTTTTGGTTTTGCTCCTCTTCCAATGCCCAGTAGCAGCCATCTTGGTTTTTAGTCCGTCTCCCACACTTACAGAGACGGTGTATTAAATATTATTTTTAAAATCCTGGAAGACACCAGAAAAATATTGAGTGGCAATATCCCACTCCTTACACATCAACAAGGACCCGACAGGTAATTCTGGACGTTTTTTAAAATGATTTGGATTAGTTTTGGCCAGGAAAAGGCATGCTTCTGTGGCGCTGCAGCAGAGAGTGGGGAGAGGATGACACACGTAATGATTCATAATTAAATGAAGAGGACACCTATAATATAAAATATTAATGAATGCATGAATTTCATATTTTATCTGGACATGGCCACGTGGACTTTTTTCGCTGCTTTGTTTTGTTTCGTTTGGACTGGAGGGGTAGGAGCAGCAGCAGCAGCCCGGCGAGCAGGATGATGATGGTCGTGGGTCTCCATTTCGCTATTTATCGTGGCTTTTAAACAAATCAAGGTATTTGAAATGCCTTTGTCATGGCTGGCTGGCTGTCTCACAATCGTGGATTTTATATTTTATGTTTTATTTGGACGTTGAGGCGCGGATTGCCTGCCTATTGTCCGGTGGTGGTGGTGCGGCGGCGGCTGCTGCTGGAACATAAACGGCAACAGAGGTAGGCAAATAAATGCACTTTCTTTGTCATAGAACCACAGATAAACTCCATGACTTGTTAAATGAGAGGCTTTTGTGCTTATACTGTGGTGGTGACTTGGTGAATACAGTGGATTTGTACTTAGATCGGTCGGGGATGGTTGGATATTTGCTATTCTAGCTGCTCGGAGCTATAGGCTAAGCGATAGTCAGATTTGCGACAACTTCGTTCGCTTCATGGCGCCAGAGCAATGGAGGCTCTTCTACATAAACTCCTATAGGGAATGGGGACAAAATGGGCATCCCTGAACCAGGTCAATGCGTTGCTTTCTGCCCCCTTGGTGTCGCAACTCCTAATGCTGCTGTTCTGATAAGACTGTGGTGATGAAAACACATGGTTTGGACCACAACGCCGACGCGACGTGTGCCGCAGAAGTTTCATTGACCACACACATGTGTCACAAAACCTCCAAAGGCATGTATTATTGCGTGTTTGAATTGCCAGATGTTTTTATTCACTTGTCTTTGCCCGTGGAACTGATGCTAAGGCTATCGCTTATCATCATTATGCTAACCGGCAACCTAGCTTTAGCAGGGGACCGGCTAGAGACATTGAGGGGTCAGAAACTGAGCGAATGCAGACGAACAATTGTCCCCATTCTCAATAGAAGTCTATGTATAGAGCCGCCATTAGGCTCGCCCCATAAAGTGAACGGCGATGTCGTAACGTGTCAGTGTCTATAGTAGCTTTGGTTGGAGTGGAGGAGCAGCAGCAGCAGCCCGGCGGAGCAAGATGATCGTCGTGGTTCTCCATTTCGCTATTTATCGTGGCTTTCAAACAAATTCAAGGTATTTGAAATGCCTTTGTCATGGCTGGCTGACTGTCTCACAATCGTGGATTTTATATTTTATGTTTTATTTGGACGTTGAGGCGCGGATTACCCTGCTATTGTCTGGTGCTGCTGCTGCTGCTGGAACATGGTTACACGAAGGCTCCTTACAGATTGTTCATTTTGTAATAGTTTGAAGCTGTTGAAGCTCCGTTTTTGTGGACTGTAATGTTATTATGATCACCATCATCATGGCTTATATTTTACGTGTATTTAAAGTGTATTCATGTAAGGCATGGTGAATATGGCTCATCACACTGGCAGTGGTGCTTTCTGTTTACAGAAACGGGGTTCGAGTCCCTGCGGTGTGTGCTTAATGTTTCACAATTTGTCCTGCATGTTTACATATGTCAGTTAGCAATCTGTTTATTCATTTGTATCGTAATAATAACGTACACTTGTGTTGGTAAACACCGGCTCCGGTGGGTTGCCAGTTCCCGCGAGAGAACAAAGCAACTAGGTGCATGTAAACAGGCCCAAGCCAAGTGGTTTATAATAAGCGGACATGGCAACACATGGAACAGCACATGGCTAATTTGCATACACAGGGCAGCTATTCAGCTATACTGCTAATGTCTATTTTCTAATAAATACTGTAGTGTACACAAAATCTAAGATGATGTTTCCCATGTAAGTGATGTTTCCCATGTAAGTGACTTAAAGGGGAATTCCACCCATTTTCAACATTTTACTATGTTGTTAATGTACCTATAGATGTGGTGAGGACATTATAAAAAAATCCCCCCCATTGTTTCCTAGAAATGGAGGTCTGATAAAATGATTAACATGCTGAAACACAGCTTGATGACATCATCAAGTTGTGTTTCACTATGTTAATGATTTTTCTTTTAGAACCTTTTTTTCCTGAGTGTGTACAAATGAAACCAAATGGACCCGCTATGGTCCATTTGGTTCACATTTGTACACTCTCGGGAACTAAATTAAAATGATGACATGTATTATAACTGTAATTGATACTCTTAGTAGAATATGTCTTAATACAGTTGGTGTTGATACAATTATTGTTTTGTTAGACAAAATAGAACAGTAGTAAGTACAGCCAAAACGAAATAATTCACATAGCTGGCAGGGTGTTTCAAAAAGCAAATGTACACGTATAGCTCTAGCTCTGGCTGGCTTTGGTTATGGGGTTTGGAGCTTCATAGTGCTGTAATCCGCTGACTGCTTCACATCTGTTGTGTGCTTATATTGGATATAAAATGCAGCATTTTCACTAGAGTGCAATGCTGTGTTCAGATCACCACACTTAAAACCCACTATATATGGTCTATCACATTAATACATCATATGTCATATCAATATGTACTGTATACCACAGCTTGTAAATACAACCATAACACACACACACACACACACACACACACACACACACACACACACACACACACACACACACACACACACACACACACACACACACACACACACACACACACACACACACATTTATGCTCTTCACTAGGGCTGTGAATACCGATTCAGACAGTGTTCGCATAACTTCTGCTAGTGGCTCTGTAATTGAGAGGGTCTCTGAGTATAAATATCTGGGCATTTGGCTTGACGATAAACTTTCTTATAAATTCCATATAAGTGATCTTGTCTCCAAACTAAGGCAAAAGCTAGGTTTCCTGTATAGTAATAAACATTGTTTTCCAAATTCTTGCAAGAAGGCAGTTATCGAGACCACATTTCTCTCCGTACTGGACTATGGGGACATTATTTATAGATCTGCTGCTTCTTCATTTTTAAAGCAGCTTGATACTGTCTACCATTCTGCCTTGCGGTGGATTACAGGTGATAGCTATGGTACACATCACTGTACACTATACTCAAACTCAGGTTTATCATCTTTAACTGTACGACGTGATCAGCATTGGCACTTATTTTTATATAAAGCCTTAGCTTTTTCTAACACTAAAGGTTCCTTTCTCTAGGACAGAACTTGGTAAGACTGCTTTCTCTGTCAGTGGCCCAACGTCATGGAATGATCTCCAACATTCTTTAAAATTGACCTCACTGCCACCTTTCGGTGAATTCAAATCATTACTCCAGAACATATTTTATACTGACTGTTTGTGTTTTAATTTATTTATTTTATTTTTGACTTTGCGCTTCTTTGCTAGTCTTGTTATATGCATATTAACTGTTTGTATTTGGGTGTATTTCTGTGTACTGTACATTTCTCTTTTCCCTTTTTTACCCCCACTATGATTTTGCCTCCATGATTTGCTGCTTCTGATTTTACTGAATAGTTGTTTTGTATGTACGGTATTTGAATGCCTCAATGAAATGAACAAGTTGGCCACTATTGTAAACAAGTGTATGCTTAACTAGTGTGTCCAATCAGTTTTTCAGATTTGATGCAGTTGTACTTGAATTGTACTGTAATTCTCCAAGCTGTTATCAGTTTTGTAGCAGTGTGTACTTGACTTGTACTGTAACTCTCATCTCTGTTAATAAAAAAAAAAATCGTTCATTCATTCAATAATAATAATAATAACCACATTTGGGGTCACGGTTGTATTTTTTTCTGTCTCTCTCTCCTTTTCTTCTTTCATTTTTCTGAAAGGGATTTGATCTGGGTTACATAGACAGCAATTATCTGAATGACAGCATTTTAACATGTTAAAATAGTATTTTAACAATGTAAATGTTTGCAGAATAGCATTGTGGAAGCACAGTTGCATGCTGGGTGAACAGGGCAACAAGGCTGTGTGAGTCATGATTGGCCGATAAGGTTTCAGCCCCTCCCCCCTTCTTGTCTTCTGCCCCGGTCTAGAATTCTGCATTATTATTATTAACATAGGCAGTTGACCATTTTAAATAGCCTACTCTCACATTGATAGTAACTTAATTTCAATGAAAACAACGCCATTGTCTCTCTTGTGTGGAGGATGCACTCACTCGTGAACGCACATAGATTGTTGCATTGATATTCCATTCCAAGCAAATAACAATGTGGTAGTAGCTTCGGATTTGTCAGAATAATAAAATCAGCAACAAAAGGCTGTAAACTTTGGTCCATAATGATTTGAAGATCTCAAACGCAGCATGTTTTACTTTTGGCAGCATGTTTTACTTTTGGACCGAGTGGGAGTCGAACCTTGGCCTCGCCTAAAGCGGGGCTCGAACCGGCGACCTCGCGGTCCGTACGCCCCCCCCCCCCTTTTCTCCGCTCCCCCGTATGCAAATTAGCCATGTGCCGTCGTCTGACGGCTTCCGTTGCGTTCCGGCTGCCGTCGGGGAGGCGGGCTCCCCGCGAAGCGGAACGCAACGTCCGAAAGCGGAACGATACGCCGTGTCGTTCCGCTTTTCCGACGTTCGCGGCCGCCGCGGCCGGACGGGGCGGAGTCCCGGCGCCCCTTTCGCCGCGGCGGACGGGGCGGCCGGGGGCCTCGCGGCGGGACGGTCGCGGCCTCCCGGGGCCCCTCCGGGGCCCCGCAAAAGGCGCCGGGGCCAAAACCTCAAAGATTGAGCGGGATCTTTCGCGCAGGGGCCATGCTAATCTTCTCTGTATCGTTCCAATTTTATTATATGTGCAGCAGAAGCTGACACGAATGCACCCAGGCTTGACCGGATAGGTATAGGTCGCAGGATGGCCATACCGGATCCCCACGGTGGAGGTTTTTAAAAAGGCGAAGAAACGACATGTATAACACATGCGTGGGAACGTAGTTGCATTAAGGGGTACGCGTGTTGGGGGCTAGGGTTAGGGTTAGTGCTTCAGAGAATTAGCGGGCGCTAACTTGAAAAGCATGGGTCGAACAGGGGCAAGCCAAACACCCTCGCGAAGCTCTCGATGTGGTAACTGCAAAAATGAGGAATGCTTCAAGAGTTTGGGTGCCATCCTTGTGCCTCCAGGTTGGATCACTAACAAACCGTTCTGTATCGTTCGCATATCAGTCCAGATTGGTTCACAAACATTCTTCTCTGTATCGTTCCAATGTCAGTCCTAAAATTGGAACGATACAGAGAAGATGATTGCTAAACCAATCTGGTAGTTCACCAACAATATTCTCTGTATCGTTCCAATGTCAGTCCTAAAATTGGAACGATACAGAAAAGATGATTGCTAAACCAATCTGGACTGACATTGGTACGATACAGAGAATATTGTTGGCGAACCACCCAAAAGGCAACACTATAGAGAAGGATCCTCCCACCAACCTGACATTATCAGACCCCAGTGCTGTTTATAACTAGTGCCAGCCGGGTCCAGATGGAGAGCTGGGTTGTGGGCTTAGCTGGCTTCTGGCCTGGAACCCCGGAAGGGGGCCCAGGCTCCCCGGGCAAAATGGCCCGTTGCTTTCCACGAGCGGAAGATTTTACACTCGTACCCCGGAAACGAAACTTCGAGGCTGGCCCGCGCAGGGACCTCCCCCCTGCCTCCACCACGGGCTCCCCGGGTCCAGATGGAGGACCGGGTTACCGCAGTAGCTGAATTCAGCTGCCCTGAACGGTCCGGCCTGCCCCGGAATGGTCGCGACCATTTGGGGGAAGGCTGGGCAACTCTGGGGCAGGCCATACCCTTGCGGGGGGCTGGACAATTCCGGGGCGGACGGGACCACTCACCTGGGCAGGCCGAACCATTCCGCAGAAACAGGGGCTTTCCTTGATCGAGACGGAAGATGCACCGCTCCCTGCAGTAGTGCAGCACAGGGTTGATGCGTGGAGTGAGCGGAGCAAGCCCCTAGTTCAGCTCCTGAGGTCAAAAATCCGTTTAATATGTGGTCCCCATATAGGGGACGTATCAGATATTAAACTGATAAGAACAGAAACTACACTTGATCTGAGCCAAAAGGCCGAGAAGCGATAAACAGGTTAAGGGGCCGCCGTGGACTCCACGTGCAATGTTGACGTGATCACCTCCACGGTTTGCGACAGCTAGCTAGCACAGGAAGCCTTGTTTAATATGCAGACGGAGCGGTCGCGACCGGCAAAACAGCGGCAAAACAGCAAAACGGCCTGATTTCGAAAATGGGCCAGTATGCCCAGGGGCACGGCCACTGTGTGCTGGTGGCAATTGGAGGAGATTCTGGAGGGGTGCTTAATAGTGGGTGCCCGGGTCCAGATGGAGAGCCGGGTTGGGGGCTTAGCTGGCTCCTGGCCTGGCACCCCGGGAGGGGGCCCAGGCTCCCCGGGTCCGAATGGGAAGCCAGGCAAAATGGCCCGTTGCTTTCCACTCGTACCCCGGAAACGAAACTTCGAGGCTATTGGAGGAGATTCTGGAGGGGTGCTTAATGGTGGGTGCCCGGGTCCAGATGGAGAGCCGGGTTGGGGGCTTAGCTGGCTTCTGGCCTGGCACCCCGGGAGGGGGCCCAGGCTCCCCGGGGCTGCGTGGGAAGCCGGGCAAAATGGCCCGTTGCTGTCCACACGTGGACGATTTCCTCGTACCCCGGAAACAAAGCTTCGAGGCTATTAGGGGATATTCTGGAGGGGTGCTTAATGGTGGGTGCCCGGGTCCAGATGGAGAACTGGGTTGTGGGCTTAGCTGGCTTCTGGCCTGGCACCCCGGGAGGGGGCCCAGGCTCCCCGGGGCCGCGTGGGAAGCCGGGCAAAATGGCCCGTTGCTGTCCACACGTGGACGATTTCCTCGTACCCCGGAAACAAAGCTTCGAGGCTATTAGGGGAGATTCTGGAGGGGTGCTTAATAGTGGGTGCCCGGGTCCAGATGGAGAGCCGGGTTGAGGGCTTAGCTGGCTTCTGGCCTGGCACCCCGGGAGGGGGCCCAGGCTCCCCGGGACCCAATGGGAAGCCGGGCAAAATTGGAGGAGACTCTGGAGGGGTGCTTAATAGTGGGTGCCCGGGTCCAGATGGAGAGCCGGGTTGGGGGCTTAGCTGGCTTCTGGCCTGGCACCCCGGGAGGGGGCCCAGGCTCCCCGGGACCCAATGGGAAGCCGGGCAAAATTGGAGGAGACTCTGGAGGGGTGCTTAATAGTGGGTGCCCGGGTCCAGATGGAGAGCCGGGTTGGGGGCTTAGCTGGCTTCTGGCCTGGCACCCCGGGAGGGGGCCCAGGCTCCCCGGGACCCAATGGGAAGCCGGGCAAAATTGGAGGAGACTCTGGAGGGGTGCTTAATAGTGGGTGCCCGGGTCCAGATGGAGAGCCGGGTTGGGGGCTTAGCTGGCTTCTGGCCTGGCACCCCGGGAGGGGGCCCAGGCTCCCCGGGACCCAATGGGAAGCCGGGCAAAATTGGAGGAGACTCTGGAGGGGTGCTTAATAGTGGGTGCCCGGGTCCAGATGGAGAGCTGGGTTGGGGGCTTAGCTGGCTTCTGGCCTGGCACCCCGGGAGGGGGCCCAGGCTCCCCGGGGCCGCGTGGGAAGCCGGGCAAAATTGCCCGTTGCTTTCCACGGGCGGAAGATTTTACACTCGTACCCCGGAAACGAAGCTTCGAGGCTATTGGAGGAGATTCTGGAGGGGTGCTTAATAGTGGGTGCCCGGGTCCAGATGGAGAGCTGGGTTGTGAGTTTGGGTGCCATCCTTGTGCTTCCAGGTTGGATCACTAACAAACCGTTCTGTATCGTTCGCATATCAGTCCAGATTGGTTCACCAACAATCTTCTCTGTATCGTTCCAATGTTAGTCCTAAAATTGGAACGATACAGCGAAGATGATTGCTAAACCAATCTGGTAGTTCACCAACAATATTCTCTGTATCGTTCCAATGTCAGTCCTAAAATTGGAACGATACAGTAAAGATGATTGCTAAACCAATCTGGACTGACATTGGCACGATACAGAGAATATTGTTGGCGAACCACCCAAAAGGCAACAATATAGAGAAGGATCCTCCCACCAACCTGACATTATCAGACCCCAGTGCTGTTTGCAACTAGGGCCAGTTATAACTCTACAGCACAAGGTTGAAAAGGGGTGTGCTACGCATCCACGTGTAGCTCTCATGTGACAGGCGCGCCCACACGTGTTTGGGGTTAGGGTTAGGGTTAGTGCTTGAGAGAATTACTGGGCGATAACTCGAAAACCGCAGGCCAAACATGGGCATGCCGCACATCCTCGCGAAGCTCTCGATGCGGTAGACCAGAAAATGAGGAACGCTTCACGAATTTGCGTGTCATCCTTGCGCAGGGGCCATGCTAATCTTCTCTGTATCGTTCCAATTTTATTATATGTGCAGCAGAAGCTGACACGAATGCACCCAGGCTTGACCGGATAGGTATAGGTCGCAGGATGGCCATACCGGATCCCCACGGTGGAGGTTTTTAAAAAGGCGAAGAAACGACATGTATAACACATGCGTGGGAACGTAGTTGCATTAAGGGGTACGCGTGTTGGGGGCTAGGGTTAGGGTTAGTGCTTCAGAGAATTAGCGGGCGCTAACTTGAAAAGCATGGGTCGAACAGGGGCAAGCCAAACACCCTCGCGAAGCTCTCGATGTGGTAACTGCAAAAATGAGGAATGCTTCAAGAGTTTGGGTGCCATCCTTGTGCCTCCAGGTTGGATCACTAACAAACCGTTCTGTATCGTTCGCATATCAGTCCAGATTGGTTCACAAACATTCTTCTCTGTATCGTTCCAATGTCAGTCCTAAAATTGGAACGATACAGAAAAGATGATTGCTAAACCAATCTGGACTGACATTGGTACGATACAGAGAATATTGTTGGCGAACCACCCAAAAGGCAACACTATAGAGAAGGATCCTCCCACCAACCTGACATTATCAGACCCCAGTGCTGTTTATAACTAGTGCCAGCCGGGTCCAGATGGAGAGCTGGGTTGTGGGCTTAGCTGGCTTCTGGCCTGGAACCCCGGAAGGGGGCCCAGGCTCCCCGGGCAAAATGGCCCGTTGCTTTCGACGAGCGGAAGATTTTACACTCGTACCCCGGAAACGAAACTTCGAGGCTGGCCCGCGCAGGGACCTCCCCCCTGCCTCCACCACGGGCTCCCCGGGTCCAGATGGAGGACCGGGTTACCGCAGTAGCTGAATTCAGCTGCCCTGAACGGTCCGGCCTGCCCCGGAATGGTCGCGACCATTTGGGGGAAGGCTGGGCAACTCTGGGGCAGGCCATACCCTTGCGGGGGGCTGGACAATTCCGGGGCGGACGGGACCACTCACCTGGGCAGGCCGAACCATTCCGCAGAAACAGGGGCTTTCCTTGATCGAGACGGAAGATGCACCGCTCCCTGCAGTAGTGCAGCACAGGGTTGATGCGTGGAGTGAGCGGAGCAAGCCCCTAGTTCAGCTCCTGAGGTCAAAAATCCGTTTAATATGTGGTCCCCATATAGGGGACGTATCAGATATTAAACTGATAAGAACAGAAACTACACTTGATCTGAGCCAAAAGGCCGAGAAGCGATAAACAGGTTAAGGGGCCGCCGTGGACTCCACGTGCAATGTTGACGTGATCACCTCCACGGTTTGCGACAGCTAGCTAGCACAGGAAGCCTTGTTTAATATGCAGACGGAGCGGTCGCGACCGGCAAAACAGCGGCAAAACAGCAAAACGGCCTGATTTCGAAAATGGGCCAGTATGCCCAGGGGCACGGCCACTGTGTGCTGGTGGCAATTGGAGGAGATTCTGGAGGGGTGCTTAATAGTGGGTGCCCGGGTCCAGATGGAGAGCCGGGTTGGGGGCTTAGCTGGCTCCTGGCCTGGCACCCCGGAGGGGGCCCAGGCTCCCCGGGTCCGAATGGGAAGCCAGGCAAAATGGCCCGTTGCTTTCCACTCGTACCCCGGAAACGAAACTTCGAGGCTATTGGAGGAGATTCTGGAGGGGTGCTTAATGGTGGGTGCCCGGGTCCAGATGGAGAGCCGGGTTGGGGGCTTAGCTGGCTTCTGGCCTGGCACCCCGGGAGGGGGCCCAGGCTCCCCGGGGCTGCGTGGGAAGCCGGGCAAAATGGCCCGTTGCTGTCCACACGTGGACGATTTCCTCGTACCCCGGAAACAAAGCTTCGAGGCTATTAGGGGATATTCTGGAGGGGTGCTTAATGGTGGGTGCCCGGGTCCAGATGGAGAACTGGGTTGTGGGCTTAGCTGGCTTCTGGCCTGGCACCCCGGGAGGGGGCCCAGGCTCCCCGGGGCCGCGTGGGAAGCCGGGCAAAATGGCCCGTTGCTGTCCACACGTGGACGATTTCCTCGTACCCCGGAAACAAAGCTTCGAGGCTATTAGGGGAGATTCTGGAGGGGTGCTTAATAGTGGGTGCCCGGGTCCAGATGGAGAGCCGGGTTGGGGGCTTAGCTGGCTTCTGGCCTGGCACCCCGGGAGGGGGCCCAGGCTCCCCGGGACCCAATGGGAAGCCGGGCAAAATTGGAGGAGACTCTGGAGGGGTGCTTAATAGTGGGTGCCCGGGTCCAGATGGAGAGCCGGGTTGGGGGCTTAGCTGGCTTCTGGCCTGGCACCCCGGGAGGGGGCCCAGGCTCCCCGGGACCCAATGGGAAGCCGGGCAAAATTGGAGGAGACTCTGGAGGGGTGCTTAATAGTGGGTGCCCGGGTCCAGATGGAGAGCCGGGTTGGGGGCTTAGCTGGCTTCTGGCCTGGCACCCCGGGAGGGGGCCCAGGCTCCCCGGGACCCAATGGGAAGCCGGGCAAAATTGGAGGAGACTCTGGAGGGGTGCTTAATAGTGGGTGCCCGGGTCCAGATGGAGAGCCGGGTTGGGGGCTTAGCTGGCTTCTGGCCTGGCACCGCGGGAGGGGGCCCAGGCTCCCCGGGACCCAATGGGAAGCCGGGCAAAATTGGAGGAGACTCTGGAGGGGTGCTTAATAGTGGGTGCCCGGGTCCAGATGGAGAGCTGGGTTGGGGGCTTAGCTGGCTTCTGGCCTGGCACCCCGGGAGGGGGCCCAGGCTCCCCGGGGCCGCGTGGGAAGCCGGGCAAAATTGCCCGTTGCTTTCCACGGGCGGAAGATTTTACACTCGTACCCCGGAAACGAAGCTTCGAGGCTATTGGAGGAGATTCTGGAGGGGTGCTTAATAGTGGGTGCCCGGGTCCAGATGGAGAGCTGGGTTGTGAGTTTGGGCATGTAGCCCTCACTGCAGCCCGCAGATCGGGGCGGTGCTCCTCCTAGGAGGAGTGGGTGGGGTTGCGGGAGGAGTGGGTGGGGTTACTCCCTATGACACCGGTTAGTGATTTATCGTAGAGCTGTGGGGTCTGAACGGCGGAGCTGGGTTGGGAAGGAGCGCTTGTTTTATCCGCCGGCTACTACTAGTAGGGCGGGGCGAAGGAAGTTTTACTGAGGTTATGGTTAGGGTTAGGTTAGGTTTAGGCATAGGTTTACTGAGGTTAAGTTTAGGGTTAGGATTAGGTTTAGGCATAGCCTAGTTTTATTGGGGTTGTGTCTTTATGGTTAGGGTTAGGTTAGGTTTAGGCATAGGTTTACTGAGGTTAAGTTTAGGGTTAGGATTAGGTTTAGGCATAGCCTAGTTTTATTGGGGTTGTGTTTAGGGTTAGGTTGGGGTTAGAGTTAGACGATGCTTTATGCGGTTACTAACCCTAACCATAACCTCAGTAAAACTATGCTTCGCCCCGCCCTACTAGTAGTAGCCGGCGGATAAAACAAGCGCTCCTTCCCAACCCAGCTCCGCCGTTCAGACCCCACAGCTCTACGATAAATCACTAACCGGTGTCATAGGGAGTAACCCCACCCACTCCTCCCGCAACCCCACCCACTCCGCCTAGGAGGAGCACCGCCCCGATCTGCGGGCTGCAGTCAGGGCTACTCAGTTTGGGTGCCATCCTTGTGCTTCCAGGTTGGATCACTAACAAACCGTTCTGTATCGTTCGCATATCAGTCCAGATTGGTTCACCAACAATCTTCTCTGTATCGTTCCAATGTTAGTCCTAAAATTGGAACGATACAGCGAAGATGATTGCTAAACCAATCTGGTAGTTCACCAACAATATTCTCTGTATCGTTCCAATGTCAGTCCTAAAATTGGAACGATACAGTAAAGATGATTGCTAAACCAATCTGGACTGACATTGGCACGATACAGAGAATATTGTTGGCGAACCACCCAAAAGGCAACAATATAGAGAAGGATCCTCCCACCAACCTGACATTATCAGACCCCAGTGCTGTTTGCAACTAGGGCCAGTTATAACTCTACAGCACAAGGTTGAAAAGGGGTGTGCTACGCATCCACGTGTAGCTCTCATGTGACAGGCGCGCCCACACGTGTTTGGGGTTAGGGTTAGGGTTAGTGCTTGAGAGAATTACTGGGCGATAACTCGAAAACCGCAGGCCAAACATGGGCATGCCGCACATCCTCGCGAAGCTCTCGATGCGGTAGACCAGAAAATGAGGAACGCTTCACGAATTTGCGTGTCATCCTTGCGCAGGGGCCATGCTAATCTTCTCTGTATCGTTCCAATTTTATTATATGTGCAGCAGAAGCTGACACGAATGCACCCAGGCTTGACCGGATAGGTATAGGTCGCAGGATGGCCATACCGGATCCCCACGGTGGAGGTTTTTAAAAAGGCGAAGAAACGACATGTATAACACATGCGTGGGAACGTAGTTGCATTAAGGGGTACGCGTGTTGGGGGCTAGGGTTAGGGTTAGTGCTTCAGAGAATTAGCGGGCGCTAACTTGAAAAGCATGGGTCGAACAGGGGCAAGCCAAACACCCTCGCGAAGCTCTCGATGTGGTAACTGCAAAAATGAGGAATGCTTCAAGAGTTTGGGTGCCATCCTTGTGCCTCCAGGTTGGATCACTAACAAACCGTTCTGTATCGTTCGCATATCAGTCCAGATTGGTTCACAAACATTCTTCTCTGTATCGTTCCAATGTCAGTCCTAAAATTGGAACGATACAGAGAAGATGATTGCTAAACCAATCTGGTAGTTCACCAACAATATTCTCTGTATCGTTCCAATGTCAGTCCTAAAATTGGAACGATACAGAAAAGATGATTGCTAAACCAATCTGGACTGACATTGGTACGATACAGAGAATATTGTTGGCGAACCACCCAAAAGGCAACACTATAGAGAAGGATCCTCCCACCAACCTGACATTATCAGACCCCAGTGCTGTTTATAACTAGTGCCAGCCGGGTCCAGATGGAGCTGGGTTGTGGGCTTAGCTGGCTTCTGGCCTGGAACCCCGGAAGGGGGCCCAGGCTCCCCGGGCAAAATGGCCCGTTGCTTTCCACGAGCGGAAGATTTTACACTCGTACCCCGGAAACGAAACTTCGAGGCTGGCCCGCGCAGGGACCTCCCCCCTGCCTCCACCACGGGCTCCCCGGGTCCAGATGGAGGACCGGGTTACCGCAGTAGCTGAATTCAGCTGCCCTGAACGGTCCGGCCTGCCCCGGAATGGTCGCGACCATTTGGGGGAAGGCTGGGCAACTCTGGGGCAGGCCATACCCTTGCGGGGGGCTGGACAATTCCGGGGCGGACGGGACCACTCACCTGGGCAGGCCGAACCATTCCGCAGAAACAGGGGCTTTCCTTGATCGAGACGGAAGATGCACCGCTCCCTGCAGTAGTGCAGCACAGGGTTGATGCGTGGAGTGAGCGGAGCAAGCCCCTAGTTCAGCTCCTGAGGTCAAAAATCCGTTTAATATGTGGTCCCCATATAGGGGACGTATCAGATATTAAACTGATAAGAACAGAAACTACACTTGATCTGAGCCAAAAGGCCGAGAAGCGATAAACAGGTTAAGGGGCCGCCGTGGACTCCACGTGCAATGTTGACGTGATCACCTCCACGGTTTGCGACAGCTAGCTAGCACAGGAAGCCTTGTTTAATATGCAGACGGAGCGGTCGCGACCGGCAAAACAGCGGCAAAACAGCAAAACGGCCTGATTTCGAAAATGGGCCAGTATGCCCAGGGGCACGGCCACTGTGTGCTGGTGGCAATTGGAGGAGATTCTGGAGGGGTGCTTAATAGTGGGTGCCCGGTCCAGATGGAGAGCCGGGTTGGGGGCTTAGCTGGCTCCTGGCCTGGCACCCCGGGAGGGGGCCCAGGCTCCCCGGGTCCGAATGGGAAGCCAGGCAAAATGGCCCGTTGCTTTCCACTCGTACCCCGGAAACGAAACTTCGAGGCTATTGGAGGAGATTCTGGAGGGGTGCTTAATGGTGGGTGCCCGGGTCCAGATGGAGAGCCGGGTTGGGGGCTTAGCTGGCTTCTGGCCTGGCACCCCGGGAGGGGGCCCAGGCTCCCGGGGCTGCGTGGGAAGCCGGGCAAAATGGCCCGTTGCTGTCCACACGTGGACGATTTCCTCGTACCCCGGAAACAAAGCTTCGAGGCTATTAGGGGATATTCTGGAGGGGTGCTTAATGGTGGGTGCCCGGGTCCAGATGGAGAACTGGGTTGTGGGCTTAGCTGGCTTCTGGCCTGGCACCCGGGAGGGGGCCCAGGCTCCCCGGGGCCGCGTGGGAAGCCGGGCAAAATGGCCCGTTGCTGTCCACACGTGGACGATTTCCTCGTACCCCGGAAACAAAGCTTCGAGGCTATTAGGGGAGATTCTGGAGGGGTGCTTAATAGTGGGTGCCCGGGTCCAGATGGAGAGCCGGGTTGGGGGCTTAGCTGGCTTCTGGCCTGGCACCCCGGGAGGGGGCCCAGGCTCCCCGGGACCCAATGGGAAGCCGGGCAAAATTGGAGGAGACTCTGGAGGGGTGCTTAATAGTGGGTGCCCGGGTCCAGATGGAGAGCCGGGTTGGGGGCTTAGCTGGCTTCTGGCCTGGCACCCCGGGAGGGGGCCCAGGCTCCCCGGGACCCAATGGGAAGCCGGGCAAAATTGGAGGAGACTCTGGAGGGGTGCTTAATAGTGGGTGCCCGGGTCCAGATGGAGAGCCGGGTTGGGGGCTTAGCTGGCTTCTGGCCTGGCACCCCGGGAGGGGGCCCAGGCTCCCCGGGACCCAATGGGAAGCCGGGCAAAATTGGAGGAGACTCTGGAGGGGTGCTTAATAGTGGGTGCCCGGGTCCAGATGGAGAGCCGGGTTGGGGGCTTAGCTGGCTTCTGGCCTGGCACCGCGGGAGGGGGCCCAGGCTCCCCGGGACCCAATGGGAAGCCGGGCAAAATTGGAGGAGACTCTGGAGGGGTGCTTAATAGTGGGTGCCCGGGTCCAGATGGAGAGCTGGGTTGGGGGCTTAGCTGGCTTCTGGCCTGGCACCCCGGAGGGGGCCCAGGCTCCCCGGGGCCGCGTGGGAAGCCGGGCAAAATTGCCCGTTGCTTTCCACGGGCGGAAGATTTTACACTCGTACCCCGGAAACGAAGCTTCGAGGCTATTGGAGGAGATTCTGGAGGGGTGCTTAATAGTGGGTGCCCGGGTCCAGATGGAGAGCTGGGTTGTGAGTTTGGGTGCCATCCTTGTGCTTCCAGGTTGGATCACTAACAAACCGTTCTGTATCGTTCGCATATCAGTCCAGATTGGTTCACCAACAATCTTCTCTGTATCGTTCCAATGTTAGTCCTAAAATTGGAACGATACAGCGAAGATGATTGCTAAACCAATCTGGTAGTTCACCAACAATATTCTCTGTATCGTTCCAATGTCAGTCCTAAAATTGGAACGATACAGTAAAGATGATTGCTAAACCAATCTGGACTGACATTGGCACGATACAGAGAATATTGTTGGCGAACCACCCAAAAGGCAACAATATAGAGAAGGATCCTCCCACCAACCTGACATTATCAGACCCCAGTGCTGTTTGCAACTAGGGCCAGTTATAACTCTACAGCACAAGGTTGAAAAGGGGTGTGCTACGCATCCACGTGTAGCTCTCATGTGACAGGCGCGCCCACACGTGTTTGGGGTTAGGGTTAGGGTTAGGGTTAGTGCTTGAGAGAATTACTGGGCGATAACTCGAAAACCGCAGGCCAAACATGGGCATGCCGCACATCCTCGCGAAGCTCTCGATGCGGTAGACCAGAAAATGAGGAACGCTTCACGAATTTGCGTGTCATCCTTGCGCAGGGGCCATGCTAATCTTCTCTGTATCGTTCCAATTTTATTATATGTGCAGCAGAAGCTGACACGAATGCACCCAGGCTTGACCGGATAGGTATAGGTCGCAGGATGGCCATACCGGATCCCCACGGTGGAGGTTTTTAAAAAGGCGAAGAAACGACATGTATAACACATGCGTGGGAACGTAGTTGCATTAAGGGGTACGCGTGTTGGGGGCTAGGGTTAGGGTTAGTGCTTCAGAGAATTAGCGGGCGCTAACTTGAAAAGCATGGGTCGAACAGGGGCAAGCCAAACACCCTCGCGAAGCTCTCGATGTGGTAACTGCAAAAATGAGGAATGCTTCAAGAGTTTGGGTGCCATCCTTGTGCCTCCAGGTTGGATCACTAACAAACCGTTCTGTATCGTTCGCATATCAGTCCAGATTGGTTCACAAACATTCTTCTCTGTATCGTTCCAATGTCAGTCCTAAAATTGGAACGATACAGAGAAGATGATTGCTAAACCAATCTGGTAGTTCACCAACAATATTCTCTGTATCGTTCCAATGTCAGTCCTAAAATTGGAACGATACAGAAAAGATGATTGCTAAACCAATCTGGACTGACATTGGTACGATACAGAGAATATTGTTGGCGAACCACCCAAAAGGCAACACTATAGAGAAGGATCCTCCCACCAACCTGACATTATCAGACCCCAGTGCTGTTTATAACTAGTGCCAGCCGGGTCCAGATGGAGCTGGGTTGTGGGCTTAGCTGGCTTCTGGCCTGGAACCCCGGAAGGGGGCCCAGGCTCCCCGGGCAAAATGGCCCGTTGCTTTCCACGAGCGGAAGATTTTACACTCGTACCCCGGAAACGAAACTTCGAGGCTGGCCCGCGCAGGGACCTCCCCCCTGCCTCCACCACGGGCTCCCCGGGTCCAGATGGAGGACCGGGTTACCGCAGTAGCTGAATTCAGCTGCCCTGAACGGTCCGGCCTGCCCCGGAATGGTCGCGACCATTTGGGGGAAGGCTGGGCAACTCTGGGGCAGGCCATACCCTTGCGGGGGGCTGGACAATTCCGGGGCGGACGGGACCACTCACCTGGGCAGGCCGAACCATTCCGCAGAAACAGGGGCTTTCCTTGATCGAGACGGAAGATGCACCGCTCCCTGCAGTAGTGCAGCACAGGGTTGATGCGTGAGTGAGCGGAGCAAGCCCCTAGTTCAGCTCCTGAGGTCAAAAATCCGTTTAATATGTGGTCCCCATATAGGGGACGTATCAGATATTAAACTGATAAGAACAGAAACTACACTTGATCTGAGCCAAAAGGCCGAGAAGCGATAAACAGGTTAAGGGGCCGCCGTGGACTCCACGTGCAATGTTGACGTGATCACCTCCACGGTTTGCGACAGCTAGCTAGCACAGGAAGCCTTGTTTAATATGCAGACGGAGCGGTCGCGACCGGCAAAACAGCGGCAAAACAGCAAAACGGCCTGATTTCGAAAATGGGCCAGTATGCCCAGGGGCACGGCCACTGTGTGCTGGTGGCAATTGGAGGAGATTCTGGAGGGGTGCTTAATAGTGGGTGCCCGGGTCCAGATGGAGAGCCGGGTTGGGGCTTAGCTGGCTCCTGGCCTGGCACCCGGGAGGGGGCCCAGGCTCCCGGGTCCGAATGGGAAGCCAGGCAAAATGGCCCGTTGCTTTCCACTCGTACCCCGGAAACGAAACTTCGAGGCTATTGGAGGAGATTCTGGAGGGGTGCTTAATGGTGGGTGCCCGGGTCCAGATGGAGAGCCGGGTTGGGGGCTTAGCTGGCTTCTGGCCTGGCACCCCGGGAGGGGGCCAGGCTCCCCGGGGCTGCGTGGGAAGCCGGGCAAAATGGCCCGTTGCTGTCCACACGTGGACGATTTCCTCGTACCCCGGAAACAAAGCTTCGAGGCTAATAGGGGATATTCTGGAGGGGTGCTTAATGGTGGGTGCCCGGGTCCAGATGGAGAACTGGGTTGTGGGCTTAGCTGGCTTCTGGCCTGGCACCCCGGGAGGGGGCCCAGGCTCCCCGGGGCCGCGTGGGAAGCCGGGCAAAATGGCCCGTTGCTGTCCACACGTGGACGATTTCCTCGTACCCCGGAAACAAAGCTTCGAGGCTATTAGGGGAGATTCTGGAGGGGTGCTTAATAGTGGGTGCCCGGGTCCAGATGGAGAGCCGGGTTGGGGGCTTAGCTGGCTCTGGCCTGGCACCCCGGGAGGGGGCCCAGGCTCCCCGGACCCAATGGGAAGCCGGGCAAAAATTGGAGGAGACTCTGGAGGGGGTGCTTAATAGTGGGTGCCCCGGGTCCAGATGGAGAGCCGGG